>ML400202.1:17411-34103 GCA_005239525.1 Nicotiana knightiana | reverse complement strand
TGAATCCCCCATTCAGAGGGGAATTTAATTACCTGATGCAAGGTGGAGGGTATTGCTTTCATGTCGTGGATCCATAGCCTTCCCACGATTACGTTATAAGCCATATCAGTATTGATGACTTGGAACCTGGTGCTTTTGATCACCCCCTCAGCATAAGTGCTAAGCTCAATTTCTCCTTTTGTTATAATCGTGGAGTTATCAAACCCTGATATGGCTCCTGCCCTTGGGATTACTTGATTCCCCAATAGCATTTTTTCCACGACTCTTAGCAAAATGATATTGACACTGAACTACCTGGATCAATCAACACTCTTTTTACGTTAGTGTCATGAATAAGTAAAGATATTACCAAAGCATCGTTGTGAGGAAGCATTAATCCGCCGATATCTTCATCATCGAAGGTTATATCGTCCACTTCCAGATTTTTACGAACCCGTTTTCCATGTGTAATTGTGAACTTTGTGGTTGTTTTGCAGACCACTCCGTTTACTTCTTCACCTCCGTGTATCAAGTTGACGGTTCGTTTTGGAGAAGGAGGCTTTGGGGACTCCTGCATGTTCCTCATATATACCTGTTTACCTTTATCACTAAACAATTCTGTTAAATAGCCCTGTTTCAATAAATTTTCTACTTCACCTTGTAAAAATCTGCAATCCGCAGTCTTGTGCCATGATCGTTATGGAATTCACACCAGTGATCTGGGTTCCTTCTATTTGGATTTGATCACATCTCTTTGGGCCACTTAACCTTGTCTCCCATGTTCCTCAATATTGAGACAAGTTCAGTTGTACTTACATTAAAGGTATGATCCCTAATTCGGGTATCACCTCTAGGTCTTTCATCTTGATCTTTTCTGGATCTAGATGAGGACGAGACTACGTCTCTTCCTGGTGGTCTATCATCTGACCTAGTGTTTTCGAACCTGGGATGAATATCACGTCCCGAGGGTCCTAAGTAAGGATCATACCTGTTTTTACTGATCTTCTATCTGATTCAGGACGTCTGGATCTGGAATGATCTTCATCTCTTGAACGAGCAATGATATCTTCCTCTATTCTGAGTTTAGTACTATACCTGTTATATACATCGTTCCATGTTGTAGCGGGGAATTCTCTTAGACTTTCCTTAAGTCGTCTCGTGGCTTCTGAGCTTTTATCGTTTAGGTTGCTTGCAAATGCCATGGCTGCCCAATTATCAGGCACCCTGGGTAACTGCATTCTTTCTCGTTGAAACCTGTCTACAAACTCACGGAGTAGTTCCGTGTCTCCTTGTTTTATTTTGAATATGTCTTCCATTCTTTTCTCAACTTTTTGTGCACCAGAGTGTGCTTTTATAAATGAATCTGCAAGCTCAGCAAAAGAGTCAATAGAATTTTCAGGGAGAAGAGAATACCAGGTTAGGGCTCCTTTGGTAAGTGTTTCCCCAAATTTTTTGACAAGGACTGATTCAATCTCTTATTTTGTTAAGTCGTTGCCTTTTACTCCAGTAGTGAAAGCAGTCACATGACCACGTGGGTCAGTTGTTCCATCATATTTGGGAACGTCAGGCATTTTAAACTTCTTGGGTATAGGAAAGGGAGCCGCACTTGGCTACCAAGGTTGTTGAGAATACCTATCAACATCAATGCCTTTGATAATTGGCGGTACTCCAGGAATTTTTTCGATTCGATCGTTTCTGCTCCTTCATCTGTTTCTGCATGGTTAGCAGTAAACTTTGTAATTCAGAGTTATTAGATATACCTGGTCTCGCTTCGAGAAATTTATTAGGAGTATGTTCCCTTCCTGAGTTTTCCAACCCAGATTGAGGATTTTCCATGGTGATGGTATTATTGGGGGGTGGTGTCAGTGGTGCAGGTAACGCTGCCGGTAATCCCCTCGCAAATTCTTGCAAAGCTTGGCTCACATACTCTGCAATCATTTGCTTTAGTTGATCTTGTTCCACCGTTTGATTATTATTATCATTGTTGTTATTGGATCTTTCTGGGGATTGTTCCCTTGAACCACGTGGGGTTATTGAAGGTGATAGAACTGGGTTTCCATTCCTTTGCTGGTTGATGCCGTTGGAGTTCGATATAGTTCAGAGGATATCTCTTGAAAAGCAAACAAAGATTATCAGATTCCCTGTCACGACCCTAAATCCTAAAGGGCCGTGATGGCACCTATCGTAGAACTAGGCTAGCCAACCATCACATTACTACACATTAATTCAATTATAAAAGTTCACAATTTAATAATAAGCAGCAACCACAGCATAGAAATAATTTATTTAAGTCTTTAGCGTCCCAATAATAGTCTAACAACTCTAAACAAAACCTCCCAAGACTGGAGTCAACATGGTCACGAGCATCTACGAAATAAAACTAACTCTACTAATGTCTTAAATAAAGTCTAGGAATGAAATGCTAAAACTAAATAAGGAAGGGAAATGGAGAAGTTGTGAACGCTGGAGAGCTACCTCGAAATCCCGTATCTACTGCTAATGAACTGAGACAACTACTGCTCCGGGCCGTCACCTGGATCTGTGCACATAGGCACATGGAGTAATGATGAGTACGCCAACTCAGTAGTAATGAAAATAAATCACAGTCGGAGAATATCAAAACACACAGTACAGATACACAATTTCACAAAACCAGTAAAACACCAAGTCACCATGTAATATTCAACAATTAATAAGTTCGAAATCAGTTTTCCAGAAATCCTTTGAAAACAAATGTACTATCAGTATATCTCAGTAAAATTCTCAGTAACACCAGTTTGAAAACAAAGTAAACCATAGTTCAAAAACTTAGTAAAAATTCTTCATAAAGCTGCCCCTCGGGCTAAAATCATTTATCGTAACCATTTCCCATCAGGCATCCTCGCCATCACTCAATATCAGCCCATCAGGCATCCTCATATTCACTTAGTATCAACCCATCATGCATCCTCACCATCACTCAATATCATCCCATCAGGCATCCTCACAGTCACTCAGTATAAGCCCATCAAGCATCACTCATTAGGTACCTGCGCTCACTGGGGGTGTGTACAGACTCCGGAGGGGCTCCTACAGCCCAAGCGCTACAATAAGCCACATCATGGCATAAATCACTCACAATATAGGCCCGCAGCCTCACTCATATCATAGCGTCCTCACAATATAGGCCCGCAACCTCACTCAGTCAGACACTCTCAATTTACCCTTCAGACCATAAAAATACCGAGTTCTCGACCCAAAACAGTGTTTCATTTTTCAATAAATAGTATCAAAATACTCTGAGTATCCAAATAATTTATCAGGAAAAGACTGAGTGAAAAATCATAACATATCAGTGAGGAAAATATAGTAACACAACCCCCAAGGGGAAAACAGATCAGCACTAGGCCCCAAACACGACTTACAACGCAAATCATATCATAATAAAATAATATTAATTAAGCATAGGCTTAAAAGTCGGTTTAGCAACTCAATAGTCGCCTAAATAAGGAAGATATTTCCAAAGTTCCAACCTTCTCGTTTCAAAACCCGTGAAAGGGTGCATAGTCCGGGATTTTATACCCTCAGGATAGGATTTAAAGACATTACTTACCTCAAAACTAGCCCTGAAACTATTCTGCAACACGCTTGCCCTTCGTATCAACTTTCGAAGGCTCCAAATCTACCAAGTTCAGATTTTTATCATCAATTTATGCTTAAGGAACGAATTCCAATCGAATGATATCAAATATAGCTCAAAAACCCGAAATTGGTCAAAACACGACCCCGAGGCCCGCGTCCTGAAACCCAGAAATTTTTATACAAAACTGTTTTTCATCATCTCACGATTCCGTACATATAAAGAACACTAAAATCGGAGTTCGTTTGACCCCTCAAACCAATCCCGAAAGGTTTCATAATCTCAAGCCCTAAACCCACCTTTTTCTACTGATTTTCATGAAGTAAATGCTGAGATTGTGTTCTATAATCACCCATAAACGAGTTTTAGTGATCAAAACACTTACCTCTATGAAGAACACTGATTTCCCTCTTCAAAAATTGCCCCCAAAGCTCTCTGTCTGTACAAAAATGGTGTAAAAAGGGTTTAAGTCGCGGAGGATTTATTTTAATACTGTCCAGGGGTTTCCGCACCTGCGGCCAAGCTCCCGCACCTGCGGGACCGCACCTGCGGCCCCCTAACCGCACCTGCAACCCATTACTCGCTCATGCGGGTCCGCACCTGCGGTCAAACTTCCGCAGGTGCGGTTACACCAGCACCAACAGCTGCATTGCTGCAATTTCCAAGTTCAAACCTCCGTTAAGCACCCGAATTCAATCCCGAGACCCTCGGGACCCCAACCAAACATACTAAAACGTCACATATGATCATTCAAACTTAGTTGCACTCTCAAAACACTAAATATAACTTCAAAACACAAAAATCACATCGGATTCAAGCCTAAGAACTTTCAGTTTTAAAAAATCCACCAACGATGCCGAAACTATCCAAAACCACTCCGATTGACCTAAAATTTTGCAGACACATCCAAAATGACATTACGAACCTGTTCCAACTGTCGGAACTCCATTCCGACCCTGATATCCTATTTTCCACTGCTGACCGGAAATCGCCAAAAACTAACTTTCACCAATTCAAGCCTAATTCTACACCGTGCATCACAAAATTATTCTGAACACACTCCTAAGTCCTAAATCACCTAACAAAGCTATATGAGCCATAAAATATGCATTCTGAGGTCGTTTACTAATAAGTCGACTCTCGGTTGACTTTTCCAACTTTAAGGCTATTTTTAAGGACTAAGCGACTAAACTCTCACTACAACCATTCCGATTTCAAGCCTACCAACTCTAACACATCAATAACAGTATAACCAACCCATGAAAAGTCAATAACAACAATTATAATGCAGGTTCTATATAACGACTGACCGGGTCGTTACATCCTCCCCCTCTTAAACAAATGTTCATCCTCAAACGGGTCTAGAAACATACCTGGAGTCTCAAACAAGTGGGGGTATTTTCTCTGCATCTCCCGCTCGGTCTCCCAAGTAGCCTCCTCCACTGGCTGACCTCTCCACTGCACCTTCACTGATGCTATATCCTTAGACCTCAACTTTTTGACCTCGCGAGCTAAACTAGCTACTGGCTCAACCTCGTATGACATATTACCCTCGAGCTGAACTGTGCTGAAGTCTAACACATGAGACGGGTCACCAACATATTTCCTGAGCATCGACACATGAAATACCGGATGAACACTCAATAGACTGGGTGGCAAAGCGAGTCTATAAGTCACCTCTCCAACCTTCTGAAGCACCTCAGAAGGACCAATAAATCGTGGACTCAGCTTTCCCCTCTTTTCGAACCTCATAACACCCTTCATGGGTGATACCTTCAGCAGTACCTTATCACCTTCCATAAAGGACACATACCGAACCTTCCGGTCCGTATAAATCTTCTGTCTAGACTACGCCATGTGAAGTCGCTCCTGAATCAACTTCACCTTCTCCAACGCATCCTGAATCAAATCTGTGCCCAATAACTTAGCCTCACAAGGCTCGAACCAACCAACTAGAGATCTACACCTCCTACCATACAAAGCCTCATACGGGGCCATCTGAATACTGGACTGGTAGTTGTTATTATATGCAAATCAGCTAGTGGCAGGAACTGATCCCATGAACCACCAAAATCAATCACACAAGCCCGTAACATGTCCTCCAAAATCTGAATCGTCCGTTCCGACTGCCCGTCGGTCTGCGGGTGAAATGCAGTGCTCAACTCTATATCAGTACCCATGCCTCTCTGCACGGCCCTCCAAAACTGAGATGTGAACTGAGTACCTCTGTCAGAAATAATAGAAACCGGAACTCCATGCAATCAGGCAATCTCCTTAATGTAAATACCAGCTAACTGCTCTGAAGTATAAGTAGTACTGACAGGAATGAAATGCGTGGACTTTTTCAATCTATCCACAATGACCCAAATAACATCAAAACCCTTCGAAGTTCGTGGAAGCCTAACTAAAAAGTCCATGGTAATCCGCTCCCACTTCCACTCCGGAATATCTAACCTCTAAGGTAACCCACCTGGTCTCTGGTGCTCATACTTGACCTGCTGGCAGTTGAGACACCGTGTTACATACTCAACAAGATCTCTCTTCATCCGCCTCCACCAATACTGCTATCTCAGATCCTGGTACATCTTCGCGGCACCCGGATGAATAGAATACTGCGAACTGTGAGCCTCTGCTAATATCAACTCTCGCATACCATCCACATTGGACACGCAAATACGGCCCTGCATCCTCATAACTCCGTCATCACCAATAGTCACATCCCGGGCATCACCCCGACGAACTCTATCCTGAAGAACTAACAAGTGGCGGTCATAATACTGTTGTGCCTTAATCTGATCAAATAAAGAAGACTGGGAAGCCATGCTAGCTACCACCCGTGGAGGGTCTGACAAATCCAATCTCACCAACTGTACCGCTAAAGCCTGAACATCAAGTGCTAACGATTGTTGTATTGCTGAAAGGTAAGCTAGACTCCCCAAACTCTCGACTCTGCGACTCAAGGCATCGGCCCCTACATTGGCCTTCCCCATACAAGTAATGCCGCCAAATCTTTAAGGCATGAACAATGACAGCTAACTCAAGATCGTGCACTGGGTAATTCTTCTCGTGCACCTTCAACTGTCTCGACGTGTAGGCAATCACCCTACCGTCCTGCATCAACACCGCTCCCAAACTAACTCTAGAAGCATCACAATAGACTGTGTAAGAACCTGAACCAGTAGGCAACAACAAAACCGGAGTTGTGGTCAATGCTGACTTGAGCTTCTGAAAGCTCTCCTCACACTCGTCAGACCATCTGAATGGAGCACCCTTCTGGGTCAATCTAGTCAATGGTGATGCAATAGAAGAGAATCCCTCCACAAAACGACGGTAATATCCCACTAAACCAAGGAAACTCCGAATCTCCGTAGCTGAGGATGGTCTGGGCCAACTCTGCACCGCCTCAATCTTCTTCGGATCAACCTAAATACCCTTACTAGACACCACGTTCCCCAAGAAATCTACTGAACCAAGCCAAAACTCACACTTGGAGAATTTTTCATAAAGCTTCTCCTCCCTCAATCTCTATAACACAATCCTCAAGTGCTGAGCATGCTCTTCCTGGTTACGGGAATAAACCAGGATGTCATCAATGAACACAATGACAAACGAATCAAGGTAAGGGTGAAACACGCTGTTCATCAATTGCATAAACGCGGCTGGGGCATTGGTCAGCCCAAATGACATAACCAGAAATTCATAATGACCGTATCTGGTCCTGAAAGCAGTCTTCGGAATGTCAGAATCCCGAATCTTTAGCTGATGATACCCAGACCTTAAGTCAATCTTGGAGAATACCTTAGCTCCCTGAAGCTGATCAAATAAGTCATCAATACGAGGTAAAGGATACCGGTTCTTCACCGTAACCTTATTCAGCTGCCTATAATCAATACACATACGCGTGGAGCCATTCTTCTTTTTCACAAACAACACCGGCGCACCCCAAGGCGACACACTAGGTCAGATGAACCCTTTATCTAAGAGTTCCTAAAGCTGCTCCTTCAATTCTTTCAACTCTGCTGGTGCCATACGGTAAGGTGGAATAAAAATAGGCTGAGTGTCGGGCACCAAGTCAATACCAAAATCAATATCCTTGTCAGGTGGCATGCCTGGTAGGTCTGCAGGAAATACGTCCGAAAAATCACGGACTACAGGAACAGAATCAACAGATGGAGTCTCACTACTAACATCCCTCACAAAAGCAAGATAGGACTCACACCCTTTCTCAACCATACGATGAGCCTTTAAATAAGAAATCACTCTGCTAAGCACGTGCTCTATAGACCCTTTCCACTCAACTCTCGGAACTCCGGGCATAGCCAGGGTCACGGTCTTAGCGTGACAATCAAGAACAACATGACATGGGGATAACCAATCCATGCCCAGAATTACATCAAAATCGACCATACTGAGTAACATCAAGTCCACTCGGGTCTCCAGACCCCCAACAGATATAAGACATGATCGATACACACGGTCCACAATAATAGTATCACCCACTAGAGTCGAAACATGAATAGACATAAATAAAGACTCACGGGGCATATTCAGAAAGTGGGAAAAATAAGATGAAACATAGGAGTACGTGGAACCAGGGTCAAATAAAGATAAAGCATCACTGTGACAAACTGAAATAGTACCTGTAATCACCGCATCGGATGCCATCGCATTAGTAGCCGGAAGTGCATAGATACGTGGCTGGCCTCCATCTACTTGACCTCCACCTCTAGGGTGGCCTCTAACTGCCTGACCACTACCCCTAGCTGCCTGGGTAGGTGGTGAAGTGACTGGGACTGAAGCCGAGGGATGAACCCTTTGCTGAGATGAACTACTAGGACGACGGGGACACTGCCTCCACTCATGTCCGAACTCTCCACACTCATAACAACTACCTGGAGCTGGAGATGAAACTGACGAGAACCTCTGCCACCATGATAACCACCAGACGAACCTCGCATAGAAGAACCCTAATAAGATGATGCTCGGGCGGAGCTCTGAGCTCTGAGCTGGAAGGGCACTAAAAGATGAACGCCCCTGATAAGAATTGCGAGGACCCTGCCCCGACGATACACCACTGTAAGCTGGGCGAGCTGGCTGTGGAGGTCTAAATGGACGACCTCTGCTAGGCTGAAATTGCCCTCTGGGAGGAGCACCAATGAAGCTACCTGATCCCCGATGCCTCTTAGCCTCCCTATCCTCACGCTCCTGCCTGCGAACCGACTCAATGTCCCGAGCTATATCAACAACCTGCTCAAACGTGGCTCCATACACCCTCTCTCTGGTCATCAAAATCCGAAGCTGATACGTGAGACCATCCGCAAATCTCCTGATACGCTCCCTGTCAGTGGGGACTAACTCCGAAGCATGTCTGGCCAACTCAGAAAACCTCATCTCGTACTGAGTAACTGACAACTCTCCCTGGCACAACTTCTCAAACTGCCTGCGCTGCTCCTCTCTGTGGGACTGAGGAACATATTTCTCCAAAAAGATTGTGGAGAACTGATGCTAGGTGAGCGGTGCTGAACCAATTGGCCTACACCTCTTGAATGTTTACCACCAAGTAAAAGCAGCACCCGCAAACTGAAATGTAGCAAATGAGACCCCACTGGTCTCCAAAATACCCGTAGTACGTAGTATCCTCTGGCACTTATCTAGAAACCCTTGGGCATCCTCACCCTCTGTACCGCTGAAAGTCGGAGGCTGAAGTTTTCTGAACCTCTCCAACCTACGCTGCTCATCCTCAGGCATAGCAGGGACCACATACCCCTGAACCAGAGCAACTGGCTGATCCGGGGCTGCTCCCGGTGCCTGAATACCTCGTACAACTGGCTCAGGTGCCCGAGCAGCTGGAGTCTGATTGCTTACCCCGGCCTGAGCTGCATTGGCAGTAGTGGTCATAGCCACTGCTTGATCTAAACTGGAACACACTGTCAATATCTGAGCCAGGGTCTCCTGAAGACCCGAAATAACAATAGGCACATCAGGTGCCTGAGCCTGTCTCGCTGGAGCAACGTCGGCGAGAACCTGATCCTGAACGATAGGGGGATCCTGCGGCAATGTCCCGACTGCTGCACGGGCAGGTCCCCCAGCTCTACCACGGCCCCGACCCCTTGTGGGTCTGGCTGGCGCCTGGTCACCCGGATCGGTATTGCGTGTCCTCACAATCTATGAGAGAATGAAACAACATAAGTTTAGATTTCAAGAATCAATAGGTTAGCACTAAATAGTTCAAAAAGATATAGATGTTTCCTAAGAGTTCTGCAGCCTCTCGAAGATAAGTACAGACGTCTCCGTACCGATCCACAAGACTCTACTGAACCTACTCATCACCGTTGAGTCCTATGTAACCTAGAGCTCTGATACCAACTTGTCACGACCCTAAATCCTAACAGACCGTGATGGAGCCTATCGTGGAACTAGGCTAGCCAACCATCACATTACTACACATTTATTCAATTATAAAAGTTCACAATTTAATAATAAGCAGCAACCATAGCATAGAAATAATTTATTTAAGTCTTTAGCGTCCCAATAATAGTCTAACAACTCTAAACAAAACCTCCCAAAAATGGAGTCAACATGGTCACGAGCATCTACGAAATAAAACCAACTCTACTAATGTCTTAAATAAAGTCTAGGAATGAAATGCTAAAACTAAATAAGGAAGGTAAATGGAGAAGTTGTGGACGCTGGAGAGCTACCTCGAAATCCCATATCTGCTGCTAACGAACTGAGACAACTACTGCTCCGGGCCGTCACCTGGATCTGTGCACATAGGCACATGGAGTAATGATGAGAACTCCAACTCAGTAGTAATGAAAATAAATCACAGTCGGAGAATTTCAAAACACACAGTACAGATACACAATTTCACAAAACCAGTAAAACACCAAGTCACCATGTAGTATTCAACAATTAATAAGTTCGAAATCAGTTTTCCAGAAATCCTTTGAAAACAAGTGTACTATCAGTATATCTCAGTAAAATTCTCAGTAACACCAGTTTGAAAACGAAGTAAATCATAGTTCAAAAACTTAGTAAAAATTCTTCATAAAGCTGCCCCTCGGGCTAAAATCATTTATCGTAACCATTTCCCATCAGGCATCCTCGCCATCACTCAATATCAACCCATCAGGCATCCTCATATTCACTGAGTATCAGCCCATCAGGCATCCTCACCATCACTCAATATCATCCCATCAGGCATCCTCACAGTCACTCAGTATAAGCCCATCAGACATCACTCATTAGGTACATGCACTCACTGGGGGTGTGCACAGACTCCGGAGGGGCTCCTACAACCCAAGCGCTATAACAAGACACATCATGGCATAAATCACTCACAATATAGGCCCTCATCGTCGCTCATATTATAGCATCCTCACAATATAGGCCCGCAGCCTCACTCAGTCAGACACTCTCAGTTTTCCCTTCAGGCCATAAACATACCGGGTTCTCGACCCAAAATAATGTTTCATTTTTCAATAAATAGTATCAAAATACTCTGAGTGTCAAAATAATTTATCAGGAAAAGACTGAGTGAAAAATCATAACATATCAGTGAGGAAAATATAGTAAAAACAACCCCCAAGGGGAATACAGATCGGCACTAGGCCCCAAACACGGCTTACAACCCAAATCATATCATAATAAAATAATACTAATTAAGCATAGGCTTAGAAGTCGGTTTAGCAACTCAATAGTCGCCTAAATAAGGAAGATATTTCCAAAGTTCCAACCTTCTCATTTCAAAACCCGTGAAAGGGTGCATAGTCCGGGGTTTTATACCCTCAGGACAAGATTTAAAGACATTACTTACCTCAAAACTAGCCCTGAAACTATTCTGCAACACGCTTACCCTTCGTATCAACTTTCGAAGGCTCCAAATCTACCAAGTTCAGATTTTTATCATCAATTTATGATTAAGGAACGAATTCCAATCGAATGATATCAAATATAGCTCAAAAACCCGAAATTGGTCAAAACACGACCCCGAGGCCCGCGTCCTGAAACTCAGAAATTTTTATACAAAACTATTTTTCATCATCTCACGATTCCGTACATATAAAGAACACTAAAATCGGAGTTCGTTTGACCCCTCAAACCAATCCCTAAAGGTCTCATAATCTCAAGCCCTAAACCCACCTTTTTCTACTGATTTTCATGAATTAAATGCTGAGATTGTGTTCTATAATCACCCATAAACAAGTTTTAATGATCAAAACACTTACCTCTATGAAGAACACTGATTTCCCTCTTCAAAAATCGCCCCCAAAGCTCTCTGTTTGTACAAAAATGGTGTAAAAAGGGTTTAAGTCGCGGAGGGTTTATTTTAATACTGTCCAGGGGTTTCCGCACCTGCGGCCAAGCTCCCGCACCTCCGGGACCCTAACCGCACCTGCGACCTCCCCGCACCTGCGACCCATTACTCGATTCTGTGGGCCCACACCTGCAGTTAAACTTCCGCAGGTGCGGTTACACCAGCACCAGCAGTTGCATTGCTGCAATTTCAAAGTTCAAACCTCCGTTAAGCACCCGAATTCAATCCCGAGATCCTCGGGACCCCAACCAAACATACTAACACATCACATATGATCATTAAAACTTAGTTGCACTCTCAAAACACTAAATATAACTTCAAAACACCAAAATCACATCAGATTCAAGCCTAAGAACTTTCAATTTTAAAAAATCCACCAACGATGCCGAAACTATCCAAAACCACTCCGATTGACCTGAAATTTTGCAGACAAATCCAAAATGATATTAGGAACCTGTTACAACTGTCGGAACTCCATTCCGACCCCGATATCCTATTTTCCTCTGCGGACCGAAAATCGCCAAAAACTAACTTTCGCCAATTCAAGCCTAATTCTACAACGGGCATCACAAAATTATTCTGAACACACTCCTAAGTCCCAAAATCACCTAAAGAAGCTATCCGAGCCATAAAATACGCATTCCAAGGTCGTTTACCAATAAGTCAACTCTCGATTGACTTTTCCAATTATAAGGCTATTTTTAAGGACTAAGCGACTAAACTCTCACTACAACCATTTCGATTTCAAGCATACCAACTCTAACACATCAATAACAGTATAACCAACCCATGACAAGTCAATAACAATAATTATAATGCAGGTTCTACGTAACAACTGACCGGGTCGTCACATTCCCGGTAACAGAACCAATTTGTTTAACCAAAGAATTAGATCCTTTGACTAAAGCTATTTCTAGGATGAACACGGGTTACTGATAATCAAGAAAATAGAGAAAAATGAATAATAGACAATATTGCTGAAATAAAGAAAAGCAAAGTAGATTGTATTCGAGAATCTGATGCCTTTACAAGTTGTATTCCCTTCCCTTATATAGGAGATTCCTTGATAAAACGTACAACTCTTGCTATGATTGCCCATTAATGACTAATTATGACATTAAGTGGGCGTTACAAAGGATAACGGTAATTGGGGTACGGTTACATAACGCACGAGTAATCAATTGTGGGTTCTTGAATCTGCCCGTAGCTTTGTCCAGATTCATTTTGACCGTGTCTCTTCCCTGTCTTGATCAGGTTGAGTTTCCCGTGGCTGATGAGCTCGAGGGTTTATTGAATCGTGCCTCTTTGTTCCGTACCTCTTCAAAGAATCACATCCAGCTGTCGCGTTCTCCTGTGTCCACATAACTGGCTGTGTTGTCAAGAGTAGGCTTACGTGTGAAACTCTTTTTTACCAATACACTTGGATCGCCTAAAAATTTTTTAGGTCATCAATTACGACCTAAGGAACCATATTCAACGCACCGCCATGACCGTTTCTAGATTGTTTGCCTTTTACGGCCAAAAATCTAGAATCCCGCTCGATTCCCATATTTTTTTGTGGTCCCCCGGAACTGGATCGCCTAAAATTTTTCGGGCAATCAAATAAGATCTAAGGAACCATAGTCACCGCCCCGCCATGACCGTTCCTCGTTTATTTTAATTTTATGGCCAAAAACTAGAATTCTGCCCGATTCTCATATTTTTGTGTGCTATACCCACGCCTTCCGAGTGGGCCCTGGCCCTTTGACCCGAATCGCCTAAAATTTTTTCGGGCCATCAAATACGATCTAAGGAACCAAAGTCACCGCCTCTCCATGACCATTCCTCATTTTTTTGTGTTTTACGGCCAAAACGTTAGAATTCCACCCGATTTCCATATTTTAGTATGCTATAGCCCACGACTTCCGAGTGGGCCCGGACCCCTCGGACTCGGATCGCCTAAAAAATTTTTGGGTCATCAAGTACGACCTGAGGAAGCATAGTCACCGCCTCACCATGACCGTTCCTCATTTTTTTGCGGTTTACAGCCAAAAAACTAAAATTCTGCCCAATTCCCATATTTTCGTGTGCTATAGCCCACGTCTTCCGAGTGGGCCGGCCCCCCAGACACAGATTGCCTAAATTTTTTTAGGCCATCAAATACGACGTAAGGAACCATAGTCACTACCCTTCCATGACCATATCTCATTTTTTGCGTTTTACGTCTAAAAAACTAGAATTTTGCCCGACTTCCATATTTTCGTGTGCTACCTATGCCTTCCGAGTGGGTCCGACCCCTGGACCCGGATTGCCTATAATTTTTTCGGGCCATCATATACGACCTAAGGAATCGTAGTGACCGCCCACCATGATCGTTCCTCTTTTTTTTTTTTTTTGCGTTTTACGTCGTTAAAACTAGAATTCCGCCCGATTCCCATATTTTCGTGTTCTATAGCCCACGCCTTCCGGGTGAGCCCGGTCCCCGGGCCAAGATCACCTAAATTTTTTTTCGAGCCATCAAATATGACCTATGGAACCATAGTCACCGCCCCGCCATGACTGTTCCTTGTTTTCTTTTGCGTTTTGCGGCAAAACTAATAGAATTCCGCCTGATTCCCATATTTTTGTGTGCTATAGCCCATGCCTTCCGAGTGGGCCGGGCCTCCCAGATCTGATCGTCTAAAATTTTTTTGGGCCATCAAATACGACATATGGAACCATAGTCACCGCCGTGCCATGACCATTTCTCATTTTTTGCATTTTATGGTAAAAAAAATAGAATTCCGCCCAATTCCCATATTTTCTTGTGCTATTGTCCACGCCTTCCGAGTGGGCCGGGCCCCCCAGACCCAATTTGCTAAAAACATTTCGGGCCATCAGATACGATCTAAGGAACCATAGTCAATGCTCCACTATGACCTTTCTTCTTTTTTTGCATTTTATGGCCAAAAAACTAGAATTCCGCTCGATTCCCATATTTTTCGTGTGCATTGCTCACGTCTTCTGAGTGGGCCCGGGCTCTCGGACCCCAACCGTCTAAATATTTTTGGGCCATCAAATACGATCTAAGGAACCATAGTCACCCCTCGCCATGACCATTCCTCATTTGTTTTTGCGTTTTAGGGCCAAATAACTAGAATTCCGCCCGATTTCCATATTTTCGTGTGCTATAGCCCATGTTTTCCGAGTGGACCCGAGCCCCCGGACCCGAATCGCCTAAATTTTTTTTGTGCCATCAAATACGAACTAAGGAATCGTAGTCACCGCCCTCCATGACCGTTTCTCTTTTTTTTTTTTTTGCGTTTTGCGGCCATAAACTGGAATTCCGCCCGATTCTCATATTTTCGTGTGCTATAGCCTACACCTTCCGAGTCGGTCGGGCCTCCCAGACCGTCTAAAATTTTTTCGGGCCTTCAAATATGACCTAAGGAACCATAGTCACTGCCCTGCTATGACCGTTCCTCATTTTTTTGCATTTTACGGCCAAAAAGATAGAATTCCGCTCGATTCCCATATTTTTGTGTGCTATAGCCCACGCCTTCCGAGTGGGCCCGGACCCCGATCGCCTAAAAGTTTTTCGGGCCATCAAATACGATCTAAGGAATTATAGTCACCGCCACGCCATGATCGTTCCTTATTTTTTGCGCTTTACAGTAAAAAAACTAGAATATTGTTAGATTCCCATATGTTCGTGTGCTATAGCCCACGCCTTTCGAGTGGGCCAAGGGCCCTCCGACCCTGATCGCCTTAAATTTTTTGGGGACATCAAATACGAACTAAGGAATCATAGGCACCTCCCCTCTATGACCGTTCCTCTTTTTTTTTTATTTTACGGCCAAAAAACTAGAATTCCGTCCAATTCCCATATTTTTTATGGAGTAGCCCACGCCTTCCGAGTGGGCCTAGACCCCCGGACCTGGATAGCCTAATAATTTTCCGGGCCATCAATTACGACCTAAGGAACCATAGTCAGCGCCCCGCCATGACTGTTCCTCGTTTGTTTGCGTTTTACGGCCAAAAAGCTAGAACCCTACTCGATTCCCATATTTTCTTGTGGTGTATCCCACGCCTTCCGAGTGGGCCCAGACCCCCAAACCCGGATAGCCTAATAATCTTTTGGGCCATCAATTATGACCTAAGGAACCATAGTCAGCGCCCCGCCATGACTGTTCCTCGTTTGTTTGCGTTTTACGGCCAAAAAGCTAGAACCCTACTCGATTCCCATATTTTCTTGTGGTGTATCCCACGCCTTCCGAGTGGGCCCAGACCCCCAAACCCGGATAGCCTAATAATCTTTTGGGCCATCAATTATGACCTAAGGAACCATAGTCAGCGCCCCGCCATGACTGTTCCTCGTTTGTTTGCGTTTTACGGCCAAAAAGCTAGAATCCTGCTCGATTCTCATATTTTCTTGTGGTGTATCCCACGCCTTCCGAGTAGGCCTGGCCCTACGGTCCCAGATCGCCTAAATTTTTTCGGGTAATCAAATACGACCTAAGGAACCATATTCACCGCCCCGCCATGAACATTCCTCATTTTTAGCATTTTATGGCCAAAAAACTAGAATTTCGATCGATTCTCATATTTTCGTGTGCTATAGCCCACACCTTCCGAGTGGGCCCTGGCCCCTGACCCGGATCGCCTAAAATTTTTCTGGGCCATCAAATACGACCTAAGGAACCAAAGTCACCATCCCTCCATGACCGTTCCTTGTTTTTTTTGCGTTTTACGGCCAAAAAATTGGAATCCTGCCTGATTCCCATATTTTAGTATGCTATAGCCCACGCCTTCCGAG
>ML400202.1:1612-17121 GCA_005239525.1 Nicotiana knightiana | reverse complement strand
CCTCCCCCGGACTCAGATCGCCTAATAATTTTTCGGGCCATCAATTACGACCTAAGGAACCATAGTCAGCGCCCCGTCATGACTGTTCCTCGTTTGTTTGCGTTTTACGGTAAAAAAACTAGAATCGTGCTCGATTCCCATATTTTCTTGTGGTGTATCCCACGCCATTTGAGTGGGCTCGGTTCCCCAGACCTGGATCGCCTAAAATTTTTCCATGTAATCAAATACGAACTAAGAAACGATAGTCACCGCCCCACCAAGACCGTTCCTCATTTTTTAGTAGTTTATGGCCAAAAAACTAGAACTCCGCCCGATTCTCATATTTTCGTCTGTTATAGCCTACGTCTTCCGAGTGGGCCCTGTCCCTCTGACCGGGGATGCCTAAACGTTTTCCAAGACATTACATACGACCTAAGGAGCCAAACTCACCACCCCTCCATGACTGTTCCTCATTTTGTTGCGTTTTACGGCCAAAATATTAGAATTTCGCCTGATTCCCATATTTTAGTGTGCTATAGCTCATGCCTTCCGAGTGGGCCCAGGTCCTCTCAGACTCGGATCGTCTAAAAAATTTTTGGGTCATCAAATACGACCTAAGGAATCATAGTCACCACCCCGCCATGACCGTTCCTCAGTTTTTGCGTTTTACGGCCAAAAAACTAAAATTTCGCCCGATTTGCTATAGCCCATATCTTCTGAGTGGGCCGGGCTCCCCAGACCCTGATCGCCTAAATTTTTTTTCGGCCATCAAATATGACCTAAGGAACCATAGTCACTGCCTCGCCATGACCGTTCCTTTTTTTTTGCATTTTACGATCAGAAAACTAGAATTTTGCCCGATTCTCATATCATCATATGCTATAACTCACGCCTTCCGAGTGGGCCCGGGCCTCTGGACCTGGATCGCCTAAAATTTTTTTGGGACATCAAATACGACCAAAGGAACCGTAGTCACCGCCCGCCATGACCGTTTCTTAAGTTTTGTTTGCGTTTTACAGCGTAAAAACTAGAATTTTCCCCGATTCCCATATTTTGTGTGCTATAGTCCACGCCTTCCAAGTGGTCCCGGGCCCCCAGACCCGGATCGCCTAAATTTTTTCAGGCCATCAAATACTACCTAAGGAACCGTAGTCACCGCCTGCCATGACCATTCCTCTTTTTTTTTTGCATTCTACGACGTAAAAACTAGAATTCTGCCCGATTCCCATATTTTCGTGTGCGTCCACGCCTTTCGAGTGGGCCGGGGTCCCCAGACCTGGATCGCCTAAAATTTTTCCGGGCCATCAAATACGATCTAAGGAACCAAAGTCACCGACCCTCCATGATCGTTCCTCATTTTTTTGCGTTTTACGGCAAAAAAACTAGAATTCCTTCTGATTCCCATATGTTCGTGCGCTATAGCCCACGCCTTCGAGTGGCCCCGGGCCCTGGATCCCGATCGTCTAAACTATTTTTGGGCCATAAAATACGACCTAAGGAATCATATTCACTGCCCCCCCCCCATGAACTTTCCTCGTGTTTTGCGTTTTACGGTCAAAAAACTAGAATTTCGCCTGATTCCCAATTTTTCTTGTGGTGTAGCCCACGCCTTCCGAGTGGGCCCGGCCCCTGGACCCGGATCGCCTAAAATTTTCTTGGGCCATCAATTACGACCTAAGGAACCATAGTCAGCACACCGCCATGACGTTTTTAGTTTGTTTGCGTTTTACGGCCAAAAAACTAGAATCTCGCTCGATTCCCATATTTTCTTGTGGTGTATCCCACGACCTTCCGAGTGGACCCGACCCCTGGAACCGGATCGCCTAAAAGTTTTTGGCCAATCAATACGATCTAAGGAACCATAGTCACTGCCCAGCCATGACCGTTCCTCGTTTATTTGCATTTTATGGCAAAAAAAACTAGAATTCCACCTGATTCTCATATTTTCGTGTGCTATAGCCCACGCCTTCCGAGTGGGCCCTGGACCCCTGACTCGGATCACCTAAAATTTTTCTAGGCCATCAAATATGACCTAAGGTACCAAATTCACCACCCCGCCATGACCATTCCTCATTTTTTTGCGTTTTACGGCCAAAAAATTAGAATTCCGTCCGATTTCCATATTTTAGTGTGCTATAGCCCACGTCTTTCGAGTGGGCCCGGGCCCCTCGGATTCGGACTGCCTAAAAATTTTTCGGGTCATCAAGTATGATCTAAGGAAGCATAGTCACCACCCTCCATGACCGTTTCTCATTTTTTTGCATTTTACGGCCAAAAAACTAAAGTTCCGCCCGATTCCCATATTTTCGTGTGCTATATAGTCCACGTCCTCCGAGTGGGCCGGCCCCCCAGACTTAGATTGCCTAAATTTTTTTGGGCCATCAAATACGACCTGAGGAACCATAGTCACTGCCCCGCCATGACTGTATCACGTTTTTTTGCGTTTTACGGCCAAAAAACTAGAATTTCGCCCGATTCCCATATTTTCGTGTGCTATAGGCCATGCCTTCTGAGTGGGCCCGGGCCCCCCGGACCTGGATCGCCTAAATTTTTTCCAGGCCATCAAATACGACCTAAGGAACCATAGCCACGGCCCCACCATGACCTTTCCTCGTTTTGTTTTGCGTTTTGCGGCCAAAAAAATAGAATTTCGCCCGATTCCCATATTTTCGTGTGCTATAGCCCACGCCTTCCGAGTGGGCAAGGCCCCCAGACCCGGTCGCCAAATTTTTTTCGACCAATAAAATACGACCTAAGGAACCATTTTCACCGTCGCGCCATGACCATTCCTCGTTTTTTGCGTTCTACGGCCAAAAAATAGAATTTCGCCCGATTCCCATATTTTCGTGTGCTATAACCCACACCTTCCGAGTGGGCCGGGTGCTCCAGACCCGATTCGCCTAGAATTTTTTTGGGCCATCAAATACGACCTAAGGAACCATAGTCACTGCCCCGCCATGACCGTTCCTTTTGTTTTGCTTTTTACGGCAAAAAAACTAGAATTCCGCTGGATTCCCATATTTTTGTGTGCATAGCCCACGTCTTTTGAGTGGGCCCGAGCCCCCGAACTCCGATCGCCTAAAATTTTTTCCGTGCCATCAAATACGATCTAAGGAACCATAGTCACCGCCCCGCCATGACCGTTCCTCGTATTTTGCATTTTAGGCCCAAAAAACTTGAATTCTGCCATATTCCCATATTTTTATGTACTATAGCCCACGCTTTCCGAGTGGGCCCGGGCCCCTCGGATCCGGATCGCCTAAAATTTTTCCGGGCCATCATATACGAACTAAGGAACGATAGTCACCGCTGAGCCATGACCATTCCTTGTTTTTTTGCGTTTTATGGCCAAAAAACT
The DNA here is from genome assembly GCA_005239525.1 of Nicotiana knightiana. Lineage (NCBI taxonomy): Eukaryota > Viridiplantae > Streptophyta > Magnoliopsida > Solanales > Solanaceae > Nicotiana > Nicotiana knightiana. The sequence goes on along the minus strand of ML400202.1, from coordinate 13,784 downwards.
AGAATTCCGCCCGATTGCCATATTTTCGTGTGCTATAGCCCACACCTTCCGAGTGGCAGGCCCTCCGGACCCGGATCGCCTAAAATTTTTTCGGGCCATAAAATACGACCTAAGGAACCATAGTCTCCGCCCCGCCATGAACGTTCCTCGTTGTTTTGCGTTTTACGGCCAAATAACTAGAATTCTGCCTAATTCCCATATTTTCGTGGCCCACGCCTTCCAAGTGGTCCCGGCCCCCCGGACACCTATCGCCTAAAATTTTTGCGGGCCATCAAATACGACCTAAGTAACCATAGTCACCGCCCTTCCATGATCGTTCCTCTTTTTTTCCGTTTTACGTCCAAAAAACTAGAATTCTGCCCGATTTTCATATTTTCTTGTGCTATAGCCCACACCTTCCGAGTGGGCCCAGGACCCCGGACCTGGATCGTCTAAAATTTTTTCGGGCCTTCAAATATGATATAAGGAACCATATTCACCACCCCGCCATGACAGTTCCTCATTTGTTTGCGTTTTACGGAAAAAAAACTAGAATTTCTCTCGATTCAAATATTTTCGTGTGCTGTATCCCACGCCTTCCGAGTGGGCCGGGCTCCCGGACCTGGATTTCCTAAAATTCTTTCGAGCCATCAAATACGACCTAAGTAACCATATTCACCGCCCTGCCATGACCGTTCTTTTTTTGTGCGTTTTACTGCCAAAATACTAGAATTTCGCCTGATTCCCATATTTCGTGTGCTACGCCTTCCGAGTGGGCCCGCACCCCCAGACCTGGATTGCCTAAAAATTTTCCGGGACATCAAATACGACCTAAGGAACCATAGTCACCGCCCCTCCATGTTCGTTCCTCATTTTTTTGTGTTTTACGGCCAAAAAATTAGAATTCTGCCCGATTCCCATATTTTCGTGTGCTATATCTCTCGCCTTCCGAGTGGGCCGTGAACTCATCAACAAGCCATGAGAATCTAATCTGTTCCACAATTAACCAACATGAAAGATTCCCTCAACACACCCATAACTCGAGCCAATACGTCAAGTCAAGACAGAAACCAAACACCCAATAGCCCTCTCTACACCTCAAGCAAACTCTTCTCGTCACATTCAAACCGTATGAACACATCTCGTAGTCACATCATACTCATCACGTAGCCATCTCGCCACTCGTAGAGTCATAAATTCCACTCATGTGGACGCTACCGGACATATAAACCCTAAAGCACGTGGTCACACAACCAAAATCCCCATGCTCAAGCTAGAGTCAAAACCCGGCCTCAAGTCCTCCATACTAGTCCATCATTAGCACACTGAAATCACATCTCGCACCTCATCCATGGAATCACAAGTCAGCGATGCACATCTGATACTGAGCAATCACATGAGCATATGAACGTGTGGAAGGAATTCAAAGAGTTATGCTTCAAGCTGAATCAATGACGCACGATAAGGAAAGAAAGATGGGAAATATATCTTAAATGTCTTGTAGCCTCTCGAAGATAGACATGGACGTCATCATACCGATCCGTAAGACTAGACTAGACACTTGCTCATGACTTGTAGAACCTATGAACCTATATCTCTAATACCAATATTTCACAACCCAAAATCTAACTAGCCATGATGGCCCCTAACCAACCTGCTAGGTAAGCCAATTAACAATTAACCAATTCCAATAACAATTAATAAAGCCATTAACTAAAGAAATATCAGAATCTGATACATTCCCCAATAACTGGTAGTATAAATCATGAGCTTTTAAGAATAGAGTTTACGAAGCAGGTACGAAGTAAATACATCATATGTCTGAAAAGTACATAAACAGAGTTTTATGAATCTAAGGCTATCATGAACAAGAGGTAGCTACAACCGGAACACAGGTACATCTTCAAATCCAGCTCCCATCGGACACAACAACATCATCAACCAATATCTGCACGCAAGGTGCAAAAGTGTAGTATGTGTACAACCGACACCATTTACTCAATAAGTAACAAACCTAACCTTATGTTGAAAGTAGTGACGAGCAGGAACATAGGCCGGGTCCAACACCAATAACCAACAGTAGTTCATAACAATGTAAAGCAAGTAATAAAAGAAGTAACTCGGAATCTAAAATGCTCCACTTTTCATAATTCCCGAAAATAGTCCCGCTTTTCAAGTATATCAGTGAAAACCCAAATCTTTTACCGAAATCGTCGGAAAATATGAGATAGTTTGAAAACTGTAGTTTTTCCAAAAATCCTTTCCACAATAAATAAGATGTTTCATTTTCTTTCCCGATAGCAAGTGTGAAATACCTTTCTATGCCCATATATCAATATGTGTGAAAAGTCATGAATGACGTGATACCGTACAACATGAGGAAAATGTATCTCTATGCCTGTATGTCATGTGTGCATGCCGATGCCATGTATCTCAAATATGAATCATGTAGTCACATTCTCAGAGTACTCAATCTCACTGTCTCGCACTTTCTGCTCATCATGCTCAATCACTCCGTACTGTATATAACCAAAGCGGCCCAGGAAAGATCCATCCCGAAATATATACATCAGCTGACCAACAGTCACTCAAAACTGAGTAGGGGAAAATCCAGCCCCTGGAGAAGATCCATCTCCAGGTATATAATGCTTCGGACAAGATCCATGTCCAGGGAATATCCATCCCTCAATATAATCAACCGCGCTCACTGGGGGTGTGTACAGACTCCGAAGGGACTCTTTCAGCCCAAGCGGCATCATAAATCAGTATAAATGCTGCGGCATGCAGCCCGATCCCATAACTGTCACTCATAATCAGGCTCTCGGCCTCACTCAGTCATCAATCTCTCCAGTCTCACTCATAGGCTCACAATGTCATGAAACCAGCCCGAAAATAATGATATGATGTATCAATAAATAACAATTGAGACTGAGATATTACATGAAATGCATGAATATGTTTGAGTATGAAATATTAATGAAATTAGTAAGATGACAGTAAGAAACGATCACTATGGGTCCTAATAGCACCGACATAAAGCCTAAACATGATATCTAGCATGGATCACAACTCAATAGCTTGAATACGTAGAAATTTCATGGTTATAGGTAAGATAAGGTAACTACACAGTACCACAGAAATAACGGAGTCAAAAACCACATGATGCACGCCCATACGCCCGTCATCTAGCATGTGCGCCACCTCAAAACCAATCACATAACACGTAATTCAGGGTTTCATACCCTCAACACTAAGTTTAGAAGTGTTACTTACCTCGAACAAGCCGAATTAATTCCGAGCAGGCTAAACAATGCTCCAGAAATTCCATTCTGCGCGTATCAATCTCCGAACGCCTTCCTATCTTCTCAATCCCAATCCAACGATATGAAACTAGTTCAAACAATGTGCAAACTAATCAAAATATACTTCAATGCTTATAATTTAACAATTTATGTAAATTCTCATCTCCGCTCAAAAAGTCGACAGCGGGGCTCACGTCTCGAAATACGATGAAACTCATAAAATCCGATATCCCATTCAATTACGAGTCCAACCATAGTAATTTCATTCAAATCCGACGCCGAATCGACATTCAAAACTCGAAATTTCATTTTATGAAATTATTAAAATTTCCTTCAATTTCTCTTGAAAATTCGATAATCTAATGCCAAAAACAAAGATTAATTCATGAAATATAATCACAAGTAAGTCAAGAATACTAACCCCAAGTTTGTGTGGTGAGATCCTCCCCAAAGTCGCCCAAACTGAGCTCCAAAATCCGACAATGAGTGAAAAATATCGAACTTAAGGGATTCTGCCCAGCCTTTCCGCATTTGCGAACAAATCGTCGTATCTATGACCTTCGCTTTTGCGGGAAATGGCTCACATTTGCGAGAGAGGCCGCTTCTGTGATGGACAAGGTCGCATCTGCGATTGCGCTTTTGCGCCTGAAGATCCGCTTCCGTGATGCCTCCCAGCCAGCACTTCCTCGCTTCTGCGACTGCTTTGTCACTTCTGCGACCAACGCATCTGTGCAAAACTAGCCGCAGGTGCGATCACACTAGAACAAGCATCCACCAGCCTTAGCCAAAATTTCCAAAATGCTCTAAACCTCGTCCGAAACTCACCCGAGCCACTCGGGACATCGTCCAAATATACCGACAAGTCCAATAACATACCACGAACCTACTCGAGTCCTCAAAACACACATAACAATATCGGAATGATGAATCACACCTCAATTCAAAATTAATGAACTTTGAAACTTCAAACTTCCACAACTGATGCCGAAACCTATCAAATCACGTCCGATTGACCTCAAATTTTGAACACAAGTCACATTTGACATTACAGACCTACTCCCACTTCTGGAATCAAAATCCGACCCCGATATCAAAAAGTCCACTCTTGGTCAAACTTTTCGAAATTTCAACTTTCGCCATTTCAGGCCTAATTCTACTACGGACCTCCAAATCAAAAGTCCGGACGCGCTCCTAAGTCCAAAGTCACCCAACGGAGCTAACAGAACCATCAAATCTCCAATCCTAGGTCAAATACTAAAGAGTCAAACTTGGTCAATTGTACCAATTTAAAGCTTCCTCAGTGAGAATCATTCTTCCAAATCAATTTTGAATAACCTGAAAATCAAAACCGACGATCAACATAAGTCATAATACATCATACAGAGCTACTTATGCCCGTAAACTACCGAGCAAAGTGCAAATGCTCAAAACGACCGGTCGGGTCGTTACAGAGTGGTAAGTGGTAAAAGAATGGCTACATTTTATCCAATTCTGTTATCTCTTAATATAAATTTACAAGGCTTAATGGGTTCCTGACCACTTAACTTGTAGGGCTTTTGAAAGCCGATACACAAACTTTGTACTTCCCCATTTGAACACTCGTACTCATGATTCTCTTAACTAATAAACACTTCTAACCCTTGAGCCTATGTGCGTGTATTACAAATACACTGACGTGTCCATCCAGTCAGCAAATGATCCATCCAGTCAGCAAATGACCAATGAGATTGTTACGCGACAAGGGTGCGAAAACAAACCCCAACTGATTGAGGTCCCCCTATTTTAATCAATAGACCGACCAAAATCAGTCATGAACTTCCATAAAATCCACCATTTTTCACTTCTAACAAAATTAGTTTTTTTGCTGCTCACCGAAAGTCTGTAGATCTGTCCGATTTTACAAACTTTTAAGAGACCATACAATGTCGTTGTTCATAGGCCGGGGCTATGTCACTCGCCGCTGATACTTTTGCTATTCGTTATTGCTGGTGTTCCGTTTGAGGGATTGGACTGTTTATTGTAGTTTGCTTGCAATTGAGTTCGTGCTTTGATTGGTATTTTCGGCAATTTGTGGATTTTTCGGTCATTGTTGGTTTCGCCGATGCTTGACTGTTGCAACCATTTTGTCAAAACTCCAAAACTGACATCCAATCCCTCAAGCATGTTTCATCATCTTCTTTGGCTTCCAAAGCACTAACCGACGATCAAAAAATCGATGATTTAAACCTTCCGTGATAGGAGGTGATTTGCCGCCGTAGGTTTCTGAAACAACCGGTGACTTTGTTCGAAGAAGATGATGTGGCGAGGGGAATAAGGGTTTAATGATTTTGGAGCAGGGGCTTATTTTCTTTCTTTTTCTTTGTTTTTTTTTTTTTTAATTTTAGATTTTTAATCAAAATTATTGTAGTGACGCGCTTAGTTTAGGTGATTTGCACATACTTTGTCCATATAACCTCTGTCACTACCACATGTGCATGGTCAACGATGAAATATGTTTATTAGTTATCAAATATACAAGTTCGAGTGTTCAAATGAGAAAGTCTAAAGTTTGTGTATCGACTTTCAAAAGCCCTACGAATTTAAGTGGACAGGAAGCCATTACGCCAATTTACAATAGTTCTTGTTCCGTTTTATCCACCTTTTTTTCCCTCAAAGATCTAGCAAATAAATACTTTAACGAAGTCAAATAAAATTCTCCTTACAGCGGCCGGTCAAGATAACAAACTTATCAAATTAACCTCCAAAATTTTGAAGTAAATGTCGATGCTTTCAACTACGACAAACACATTGTCTTTAGGAGAGTAACATTTCGCACAACATCAACCTAGTCATTTCTATACCCTATTTTGAAATCTTTGAGGTACAACTCCAAATCCACTTCATATTTTAATCATGTAGTCTTATACTTCACAGATGATGTCTTTTCTCTCTCCACAGTTGCAGCTCATCAATAAATAAATAAGTATGATTTGCAGAGATGACGCTATAAGTTTTATTTCAAGTTTCAACATTTCAAAAGAAGAACGATTTAAAATCTGAACAATGACATCAAATTGAGCCAATCTATAAGTTAAAAATATATTCGCATGTTTTTTTCTAGTATTGAAATCTTCAAAGTTCCTACTTGCCCTAAAGTTGTCACGACCCAAAATCAAACCTGCCGTGATGGCACCTAACTCAATCCGCTTGGTAAGCCAGCTATCAACTATTCAATTCTAATGAAATTTAACAAGACAATTAAGTAAAAGAAATTATCCGAATCTTATACATTCCCAAAAGGCTGGTAGTACAAAACATGAACGTCTAAGATTTAGAATTTACAAAAAAAACTGACAAGAAATAAAGGACGTCATCTGTTTGAAATACACATGAACAAATCTATATATTATACAGCTACCATGAACAAGAGGCAGATATCGGAACACAGGTATGTCTTCAATTTCAGCTCCCGTCAATCACAACAACAACAACAGTCAACATCTGCACGCAAGGTGCAAAGGTGTAGTATGAGTACAACCGACCCCATGTACTCAATAAGTAACAAACTTAACCTTAGGTTGAAAGTAGTGATGAGCTGGAACAAAGGTCGGGTCTAACACCAATAGCCAACAACAGTCCATAACAACGTAAAACAAGTAAAAAAAGAAGTAACCCAGAGATAAAATGCTCAGCTTAATCATGACTTCTGAAAATAGTTCTGCCTTTCACGTATATCAGTGAAAACCTAAGTCGTTTACCGAAGTTGCCAAAAAAATATCAGTAAGTTTGAAGACAATAATTTTCCCAAAAATCCTTTCAACAACAAATAAGATGTTTCATTTTCTTTCCAGATAGCCAATGTAAAATGCATCACTATGCCTATATGCTGATATGTGTGAGAAGTCATGAATGACGTGATACCGTACTACATGAGAAAAAATGCATCTCTATACCTGTATGTCGTGTGAGCATGTCAAGTGCAATGTATCTTAGAGATGAACTCATGTACTCACACTCTTAGACTACTCAATTTCACTGTCTCATACTTTGCACTCGGCATGCTCAATAAATCAACACACTCAGTCACTCAGTACAGAACTGGACAGATCCATCCCAAACATAACAATCGCTAGCAACTGCATTCACTGGGGGTGTACAGACTCCGGAGGGGCTTTTTCAGCTCAAGCGCTATAATCTGCACGAAAAACTCACGTGCTGCATGGACAACTCACGTGATATAGTATCAATATCTAGATTCGTACTAGGATCCGCATCCCCGAATTTTAGAATTTACATCTCAAAGAATCCGACCTCTAAATACGCACCCGTGTCAGATACCCACACCTATGTCCGAGCAACTTAAGTTTTGATTTCCATCAGAATCCTTGGATGTAAAGGTTATATTTTTTAGATTTTAGCTGTAGTGAAATTTTTACACCGGGAACAATGTAATTTAACATGTTATATCGGGTTATTTACCATTTACTCTAGGTTACTCTTTTGTCGTTCTTTCTTCTTGCTGTTTGCTTATTGCCTAATTGGTGTCAAAATTTGTATCTTTTTGATAAGCTTATAACAATTTATCTTATACTCTGGAATTGCTCAAGTTTTGTTTATTTAAAATTTTGGTTCATTCGTACCCTTTGCGTTAATATATGTTTCGTCCACTACTTTTGCCTTAAGTAGGGTTAGATCCCTATTGGCATTGTGATTGAGAGCTCAAGTTTGCAGTGATATTGTGAATTGATGTTTTCTACTGTTGTGAATGTGACTTAATTTCGTTTGTTCAGTTACCTGTTTACCTATTGTATTCATTGGGTTGATTTGCTTTTATTTCCCTTTACATGCGAATTATACAAAATCAAAGATAAAGAGTATATGAGTAACTGAAACATACAAAAAGATCTTAATCGTTCATGCAAATTTAATTAATTACTTATTCCTAAGCAATTTTTGGATAAAGGTACACCCTCTTCTATCCTTACGTCTTATTCGGCCTCCCCCCTTTTTTATAACTACTAAACTAGAAAATAAGAACGTATTAAAACACACTGATAAAATACTGTAAAATGTGTGCGTATGAGTTAAACTCCTATCTTGAAGTCTAAGTCTTCACAACTGTATGAATGTTAGGGTAAAAGGTCATAAGCATTACTTTGAAATTGAAAAAGGAGGTTTAAATAAATATATAAAAGCAAAAAGAATTGAAATTAAACATGAACAAAAACATGAAGAGGCTAGGCCATAGAGGTCTGAAATCATTCTTAAGACTTCTGCCCGTGAAATGCTTATCGGAGGCTCAAACTTCTTATTATTTATGGATTTACAATCACTTGTTAGTAAAGTAGATGAATAACCATCTGTGAACAATCTTAACCAAAATAAAAATTCTTTTTTTAAACATTGAGGGACAAATCAGAACGAATCGCGACAACAAAACATCTTAATATTGATAAAGCGTAGGAGGCATGCGAGGTGTAATTAGCACTTCAACATCTGTCTTCTTAGGTAAAGTTATACCCACGCCTTGTTTCATATCCAAAGGCTCGTTAGTCGTAGTTGCAAAATTGAAACCTGGATCAAGTGAGAAATTGAAAGGTGTTCCATGTGCAATGAGTAATTCATCGCAAGATAAGCTCGTCTCCCTGAACCAAACTGGATCAACTCATAGTGCTGCTCGCGATAGTCAATTGCAGCATGAGTCGTCAAGAATCGCTCTGGATAGAATGTATAATGATCTAGTCATATTTGAGGATCTCGTTGTAGTTTCATAATATTTGTAAGTAGTGCAATCCCCTTACACTACTAGAAAATTACTATTTTACGACTGCAAAAACGGTCAGAAAGTGGTCAGAAAATGCTAATTTCCGACTACATTCAGACCGAAAAGTCGTAGTCGCAAAATAGCTGGTCTTAAATAGTTTGCGACCGAACCGTCCGTAATTTGCGACTACAGCGGTCGGTAAGACAAAATAGAAAAATGAATAATAAATGTGGTAAAGTTTCCGACAGACACGGTCGCAAACAATTTAAATTAAAATTTTATTTTATATTAACTTTCCCACTACTTCCGTCGCAAACGGTATACATAATTATAATATTATTTGAGTTTTCCCACTATTGTGGTCGCAAATCTAATTTAAAATTATTTATTTATTTCTAGTTCCACCTACATGGTCGCAAATCTAATTTAAAACTATTTATTTATTCATATTTCCGACTACAGTAGTCGCAGATGTTCCTGAATATGGAATATTTTGATGCATTTTGCGACTACTATGGTCGGAAATAAGTCGGAAAATTGGTAATTTTTTGCCAAATTCCAGTTCTTTTAAAGCAATACCACCTACGAATTCAAATATACAACAACCAATTAATCCACCATGCTAACCAATCAATCCGCCATTTCGACCAATCAATCCTGTAACGACCCGATCGGTCGTTCCGAGAGTTCTAGCCCCGTTTCCTCCATTTCTGCTTCATCAGGTGTGGTTCAAATTTTTTATGTTGTGTTGGGTTGGTTGGATCAGGTTCGGAGTGATTGTGGAGAGAAATGAGACACTTAGTCTCTTAAGTTGGTTAATTAGTTGGAAAACAAATCAACCGAAAGTTGATTTATAAGTAAATGATCTCGGATTTATAAGTTTTTATGGTTCAGATAGCTTCATTAGGTGATTTGGGACTTAGGAGCATGTTCGAAATTTCATTCGGAGGTCCGTGGTAGAATTAGACTTGAATTGACGAAAATAAATTTTCGGCGATTTCTGGTCGGCAGTAGAAAAGTAGAAATTGGGGTCAGAATGAAATTTCGGAAGTTGGAATAGGTTCCTAGGGCCGTTTGGGATGTGTGTGCAAAATTTCAGGTCATTCGGATGAGGTTTGGTATGTTTCGGCAATGTTGGTGGAATTTGGAAGTTTAGAAGTTCTTAGACTTGAAGTGTTGTTTTGACTATTCCGAAGGTTCAACTAAGTCCGGGTGATGATATATGACGTGTTGGTATATTTGATTGAGGCCCCGAGGGGCTCGGGGTGATTTCGGATGGTCATCGGGAGGTTTGGACTTGGAAAATGCAGTTGAATGGATGTTGGTGCAATGCTTCTGATGTTTCCGCACCTGCGGATAGAGGACCGCAGTTGCGAGACCGCATATGCGGTAGGGGAGCCGCAGATGCGAAATTAGGCCATGAGGAGAAGAACTGCAGATGCAGTGAGGTGGACGCTTCTGCGGGACTGCAGGTGCAGTGCCTGGGGCGCAGATGTGGTCCTGGGCGTTTAAGTGAAAACCGCAGATGCAGTTGATTGAACCGCAGAAGCGGTCGCGCATGTGCGATGGAAGTAACCACAAGTGCGGTTTAGGTGGGAAGAGCATATAAATTCAAGCCTTCGCGAAATTTGGGTTGTTTTTCCACCATTTATGTTCGGACTTGGAGCTTTTTGAGGGATTTTGAAGAGGGATTCAAGGGGAATCACTTGGAGGTAATGTTTTTGAACTCAATACTCGATTCTATGGTGATTTTTAACTGATTAAGCATGAAATTTGTGGGACTTAAGGGTGAAAATTGGGGAATTAGGGCTTGGAACTTGAGAGTTAAAATTGGGTGATTGAGGGGTCAAACGAAGTTAGATTTTGATGAATTTGGTATGCATAGACTCGTGAGAGGATAAGGATTCTGGTTTCGTGATTTTTATCGGATTTTTGGCCAATTTCGGGATTTTTGATTTAATTTGGTAATTTTCGCGTGGGATTTGTTCCTTTAGCATGTATTAATGATATGATACTGATTTTGGATTGATTCAGGGCGATTTGAGGTGGAGTCAAGCGGCAAGGGCATCGCAGAGTAGATTTTCGTCCCGTTTGAGGTAAGTAACGCTTTCAAAGTTGGTTCTGAGGGTTCGAAACCCCGAACTATATGTTATATGATTGTAATTGAGGTGATGCACATGCCAAGTAACGGGCGTGAGGGCGTGCACCATGAGAATGGTGAACTGATTCATTCCATGGCTCAGTTAGTGATTCCTCATTGTTGATATCCGTACTACTGTCAATGTGATTAATGAACTAGAAATCATGCTAGATATCATGTTAAGGATTCACGCCGATACTGTTGAGACCCGAGTGGTCGCTTATTGCTGTCATTTCATATGTTTCATTGATAATATACTCAGTCCTGTTATTGCATACCATATCATGTCTCAGTATCGGTAATTGTTATCTTGCACATTATATGATTGATTCGGGCTAGTTCATGCATTGTGAGCTCGTGTGAGCGAGACTGGAGAGTGATGACTGCGTGAGGACGAGAGCCTAATATTGAGTGATATTTATGGGATCGGGCTGCACGCCGCAACATGTTATATTGAATTATGCCTGGATCTGGCTTATGATAGCACTTGGGCTGTAGGAGCCCCTCCGGATTCATTAACACACCCCCAGTGAGCGTAGTGATATTTGAGGGATGGATCTTCCCTGGACATGAACCTTGTCCGAATTGTTTATATTGGAGATGGATCATCTCCAAAAGGCTAGATTGGCCTGTTTCCTCGGTACTGAGCGACTGATGTCAGTGATGTGTATATGTGATCACGCTCAACTATGTCTTCTGTAAAGACTAAACGGGCGTTGCAAATATAAATCTGGGGTATTAAGCCCAAAGTCGATCCCACGAGGAATTGAACGTATCAATTGAGTTTATTAAATACTAAACTGGTGTTTAGTCAAGTTTCTCAAGACTTTTAAATATCAACTTGTGTTGTTTAACTAATTCTACTAACAAAATAATCAACTAGTAATTAATCTAACAATTTAATGTAAACAATAATATTAAAGGTCTAAGGTTATGGTTTCCCCCGTTGGTGAATTCTTTCTCCGATACTTCTTATAGCTTAATTAATCGTCTCTATCAATCATGAAC
>ML400201.1:1726-13038 GCA_005239525.1 Nicotiana knightiana | reverse complement strand
AAAAAAAGAGAAAGAATAGAAAAAGAAAGAACGGACGAAAGAAAAAAAAACAAAAGGAAAGGAAAAGAAAGAAAGGAGGGAGAAGGAAAAGATAAGGAAAGAAACATAAGAAAAATAAAGAACGTGGAAAAAGCTGGAATTTTTTTTTTCAGCAACTCAAAAAAAAAAAAAGGAGTACTATTTTTTTAGAGTAAAAAAATTCAGTTGAAAAAATTGTTGAGTTACATTATTGAGTTTAAAATTGGAGTTCGAGATTTTGTTCGCGGTTTCAAGTTCGTGATTCTAAAACAATTAGTAGAAGGTGATTTCTCTCTCTTACTTTCTTTTTCCGTTGAATTATTTCATAATTCATATGTACCACTACGATTCTTTTTATTTATTTATTAGATTCATTTCTTTCACATACTAATGCGTGTGGTGACTTTATTGCTTTTGTTTCATTGTATCGTCTCCTAGATCCACTTTTTACCTTTATTTATTAAGAAATTTGACTTTTACAATGTAGTTGATTCATTGATAATTTTTGCAAAATTGATTTGTTTTTGTGGTAAGCTAACGGATCCTTTGAATAATTAATAAATTGAAGATTTTACATTTGTACGCACTTTGTGATGTCAAAGCTTGATATTGAATGGTTATTATGCTTTATAAGGTGTTGGTTTTATCTACTAAGTCTTTAAAATATATATATACATATATATATATATATATATATACATATATATATATATATATATATATATACATATACATATATATACATATCACATCTTGTATCAATTACATGTATATCCGATTGTATTTTAGGAAGACGGTAACCTTTTTCCAAGTATTATGGTGAGTGGCAACAAATTTGGAGCCATAATATGCCTTATTATTATCTAATGATCCTAACTCACCTTTCTATATTTGTTTCTTTAGATGAACCATGAATAATGCATAAGGAATTCACATTAGGCTAAAAACAATCAGCTTTCAGTTTCATGTAATATATTGTATGTTATTAAGGCAAGTCAATTCGATGTTCCGCTTTGGATTTCACTAATTCTGATTGACATAATCAAAAAGCTACAAGAAAAATAAATAAAAATGGGAATTAATCAAATAAAAATGTGGAAGTTTTTTTTTTTTCTGTTTGTGCAAGCTTTTTTTTTTCTCTTTCGTTTCTTTCTAATGAACATGACTACTTAGTAATCCTTTCGTGGCTATTATAATAAATTAGTAAGTGTTAAAAGACAAAATAATTAAATATTTTCAATACACTATTAGCCCATGTGTTCATACCCGAACCTTGGATTGATGTGCTTAAATAATAAAAGGATCATGTGCGCATCCCCGCGTCTCGATACCATTAAATTTAAAAATAATTATATTTTGACCATGTGTACATTCCATACCTTGGTTTAACATTTAATTTCAAAGAATACCTTGTGTGCGTACCGCATCTTGGTGAATAAAATTAATAAAAATATAATAATTAATTAAGCGGTAATATAAGCCATAATCAATAAAAAAATATAAGAATAGCTAAAAATTGATTTAAGCCTTACATTAGTCAATAAAGCGACCGTGCTAGAACCACGGGACTCGAGGGGTGCCTTACACCTTCCCTTCTGTCAACATAATTCCTTACTCAATCTTCTATTTTCGTAGACCATGAATTAGGAGTCAAATCTTCCTTTTGATAAGGGATTCAGTAAAAGGTGACTTAGAACACCAAAACTCAATTCCAAGTGGCGACTTTAAATAATAAATAATCCCTTTTTCAAAACTTCACTTCGATTGGAAAAACTCTTCTAACTCAACCTTGTAATAGGGTTGCTGCGAAAAAAAGAGGTGTGACAGCTCTGGCGACTCCGCTGGGGACAACTACNTTTTGAATATTATTGTGTTTGTTAATGTGCTATTTGTTGCTTATTTACCGCTTTAATATTTATTTGAACTTGATATAAACTGTATCCTCTCTCGCACCCCTCTGAGTCTTCTTATAGATAGCTATGTTGTGTTTGCCTACCAGCATCACAAAAATTTATGTCTTAAGATAAAGCCAGTTAGCCTATCAGCTTCTGGTGAAGGATTTATTCACACATGATTAGGCGGGAGAGCCGTTAGCTAGCCTGTGTTGTTGTACTACTGGTGATGCTTGAAGCTCCTCGGATCGGGTTGTCCGCCTGGGTAAGCCAGGTCTAGATACCATCTCCTTTAGGTTTGGAAAACCTAGAAGAACAAGCCACAAGCAATGAATATCCCTAGTAGGCTACGTTTTATTTGCATCATGTGCATTGGACTTAGCGGGACTCAGCACAGGGGCCGGGTCCGTCTAGGACATGTACCTATTTTTCGGACCAACATGTTCATATTTATGTGCTAAATGTAACATTATTTGGTAGGCTTCATTCAAATGTTGCCCGGCTTTTGGATAGATCGATTAAACAGATGAGAGAGAAAGTGAAAATTTCCTCCAAGTTTTCATAAATTTTTTTTTTTTAAAAGTAAATTTTTGAAGGTTTCTAGTATGTAAAAGCACAATTTTCAGAATATTTTTTTTAAATTTATTTTAACTGAACTACACAAGTTTGATTCTCATCGAATGTGAGATACGTAGGCAACCTTCATCAGGTTCAACCCCATTTTTAAAAAAAAAAAATAAATAAATAAAAAAACAAAAAAGAAAAAAGGTGTATATGGACTATTATTTTTCTCTTACTGTAAGAAACCTATTGGTATTACTGTCCTAGCAGCAATTTTGGACTGGTAGTTAAAATGCTTTTATTTGTGTCCTTTTGATCAGTAAAGGGACTCAGAAAGAAAGTATCTATAGAGATCAAAAAGTATAATGTGGCATTATGAGATGGAAAGTCTGACCCATTCATGGTCAGATTCACCCAATAGTAATGCATAAACAGTTGTAGAGNAGGTTGGGTCAAACCCCTTTATGGTACGACTCATCCTGCAAATGCTTAAGAAACCTATTGGTATTACTGTCCTAGCAGCAATTTTGGACTGGTAGTTAAAATGCTTTTATTTGTGTCCTTTTGATCAGTAAAGGGACTCAGAAAGAAAGTATCTATAGAGATCAAAAAGTATAATGTGGCATTATGAGATGGAAAGTCTGACCCATTCATGGTCAGATTCACCCAATAGTAATGCATAAACAGTTGTAGAGTAATTAGATTATCGTTACAAAGGTATTAGGACATGAATCTGAACCCAATAAATGGTCAGAATCATGTCTTAAGAAATGCCTAAGGAATGTACCTATCAAGTCAATCGTCTAGTTGCTGAGAAAAATAGCCAGAAGAATATGGATTATCAGCTCACATAAAAGCAGCAATGAATCTACACCATTCTTTTGGGTTATATTTACATTTACTATTGGGAATGTACAGTAGAAAACAAGGATGTAATAAATTAATTTTCTTATGCATCAGCTGTAAAGAACGGACTGAACTAAAATTACATTTGGCTTATGTCTTTTCTATTTCATAAAGTTAAGTCAGCTTTTCCTTTTGATAATTACTGATATTAACTGTTTATGGTTAAAAACCCCTTCCCTTTTTTTTTTCTTGTAAAAACCTCAATATAAACGTGTGATTAAAAGAGTTCATCTTAAGAGCTCCAGATTTGAAAAAATGCTTGCTTTCCTTCACAAAAAATTCCTGCGATTTTACAAAAGATAACAAAAAAAAGGAAAAATATTAGCTTTCAAACTGTCAGGTGAATAGGTATAAAGTTTATGGTTCAAAGGCGCTCGTATGAAGCTTATAAACACCTTATATCCAGTAATGCTTAAGAAAGAAAAAAAAATGTAAATAGAAATCTGCCTCTTCCATTCGCCTTATATGTTCTGGAATTTTCTGAGTTTGCAAATACTATAATGTGTGCAAAATCGTCAAATAAAGTTCAGTAGATATGGAATTAAATAGCATAAATTTAATTCGTTTAGGAATCCATTAAAGACCGCACCATAGTTATGTATGCTCATTTGACTGTTTAAATAAATGATTTGCAAATTAATATTTGGACTCTCCCTATATGATGACATGACTTTCGTTATAAATGCGTAGTTTCCTATCCTTTTTTTTGTAAACTAGCCACGATTAGGATTGGCCAAAAGAGTAGAAACAATATGGGGCTAAAATATGGCCATAGCTCGAAACATGTCGTCTTTAGTAAACATCATTTAGGCAGTCTTTTAGGAAGAAGACCTTTAGCTTGAAAGTTGATAAAAAATCAAATATTATACCAAAGCTACCATAACCAACACTCGGGAGCGACAACTCATGTCCCCGTCTTCAATTTCAAACTATAATAAAAATCACATGTTATAATTACGGCTGCATTTCATGTGGCGTAGTTATAATGTGTCCAAAAGACAAACAAGTGCACTCCATCGTGACTTGTTTCAAGATAAATCCATAAATATTAAAAGCGTTTGAAAATTAAAACAGCTAAAATATATAAATAATCGGACATATTAGGCCAAATATTAATAGTTAAGCAACCGTGCTAGAACCACGGAACTCGGGAATGCCTAACACCTTCTCCTGGGTTAACAGAATTCCTTACTCGGATTTCTGGTCGCAGACAAATTAAAACAGAGTCAAAATTTCCTCGGTTTGGGATTTTTAAATAACACGGTGTCCCGGAACATCGTCAAAAAACCGGGTGGCGACTCTGAAACTAAAATAAATCCCAAATCCGAATAATGTCACTCAAAGTGGAAAAACTCCCTCTCTACCCTTCATTAATCCGGGGGTAGTGGAAAAAGGAGGTGTGACAGCTCTGGCGACTCTGCTGGGGATCGAACCCAGCATCTCTGGTTCAGGGTTCAAAATTCGAGCTTAGAATAGCTGTTATATTTGGCTTTAGAATCTGATTTTACATATTTGAACCTAATGTGCTTAATGCTGCTTTTAACGCTTTGATATTATTTGAACTGTATATAAATTATGCCAAAATCTTCTTCTCTCTGAGTCTTCTAAATCATCTGGGAAGTGTGCACTTCGTGTGACTTCTTTTCTATTAGAGTCATATCCAAATTTTAGAATGAGGTACGGACAAGTTGCAAAGCCGGTGAAGCTTCTATATTCCCGGTACGCTGCCCCGACCTCGGCTCGAGCTGTCCGCTCGGGTAAGCGTGGTCTAGAACAAAAACCCGGGTTTAAACCTAGAATAACAAAACCTCATGCCAGATCCCTAGTAGGAAAGCTTATTTGCATTATGTGCATTTGACTTAGGGGGCTCAACACAGGGGTTGGGTCCGTCTAGGACAGGTATACCCGAAATAAAAGACTACCCTGATGCATCTTATTTGCTACATATGCATTTATTTGTCACAGCTTGTGTATCGACCGGCTATACCAAAAAATGAACAGAAAAACCAAGAGTGAGGTAGAGAACTTACCCTATTTTGAAAAATCCTCGTATTTATCCCGAAACTCTGCCAAAATCTCCAAGAAATAAAATATATACAAAAACAAAATGAGTGGGTACATATTTTTAGTTAATCAAGATTTTTCCCGAACTACGCTTTGTTTGATTCTCACTGGTATGAGATACGTAGGCAACCCTCATCGGGTCCAACTCCATTTTTCAAAATCAAACAGACATAGCCTTAAATAAAATTAGGTGATGCCATTATATCCTGATTGCACAAGTGGGGCGTCGGAGGGCCATTTTGCAAGAATGGCCACCTGTGTTTTGTCTTTAAATTTCTACCCGATTCGCGAACACAACCTTAAATGGCCGTGTTTGCAAAGGTGGTCCATTTTCTTTATTAACAAAACCTTTTGCCAAAATGACACTTTCCGAAAATTTTTCTTTGGTACTAATAAAAAGAACGAATATGCAGGATGAATACAGTTGAAAACATCCCCTTCAAAGCAGTCGAGGAAATCCCTTTGGGACTCCATATGTGGTGGAGCAACTTGGGGGAGACTAGTAGAAAGTCCGTTATAAAAGCTTTAGGGGGACATACTGGCCTTTTAAAGGTCAAGCCGAGGTTGGACATCGTCGAAGCCCTAGTACCGTTCTGGGATCCCGCCCACAATGTATTCCACTTTTCGGAATTTGAACTAACACCCATGCTGGAGGAAATAGCGGGGTATGCTGGTCTCAATGACAATCTCAGAAGTCGGTACCCAGTGGCACCCAGGGCGGTGACTCCCCACAAGTTTTTGGATCTGTTTAACATTAGCCGGGACGTCCAAGACCCACATTTGTCCGAAGGATTCTANTTACAGACGTTATGGAGATCCCCAGGGTTACGAGGCTAACAACACTGGTCTAACTCACAAAGATCAGGCTAAATGGGAAGCCCGCCGGGGGCTAGCTTTTGTGGTAGCATTCTTGGGCACCTTGATATGCCCAAGAAGCGACGGATGCATAGACATCAGACTTGTGAGAATGGTAGACTTCATGATGAAAAGGTCCAATGGCACACTGATACCGATGGTCTTAGCCGAGATTTACCGTGCTCTGACAGTTTGCCAATCTGGGGGAAAATTCTTCGAGGGGTGCAACCTGCTCCTACAAATCTGGCTGATTGAACACCTCTGCCACCGCCCGGGCTACATGAACTATGGTTTAACCGGTTTAAACTGCATTGAGGAACATAGCACTCGGGTAAAAGGCCACCAATTCCCTGAAGGCACGGAAGCCTGGCACTCCTACTTGAGCTCACTAACCGCCAACCAAATCGAGTGGACGTTCGGATGGCTCCCTCTCGACGAGGTTATCAATATGTCTGTTGAGGTTTGCTATCTCCTATTAATGGGATTGCGAAGCATTCAGCCATATGACCCGCACCGGGTCTTACGCCAGTTGGGGAGGCAGCAGGGTGTTCCCCATGACGAGGATTTAAGCCAACAAGCCATTGAATTGTGCCCAAGAGCGGCATTTCCTGAAAGCAGGGTCCGTCAAATTTGGAATGAGTGCAGGTTTTTAGAACCTCAAACTCGAGTGAGAGACTTATCAAAAGGCGAAGTGGAACTCGCCTACACCTTTTAGTACGATGTAAGAGGTAGGGAACATCAAGAGCAAGAACGACCCGCAAAGAGACCCCATGTACAACAATTCACCGAGCAAACTCAAGAGAATTGGGCTTGGTTAGAAAAAGAGAACAGCTACCGAGCCACCATAAGTGAATTGTAGGCCCAGGTCAGGGAAATCAAGTTCGAAAACACTCTATAAACTGCCTCAATTGAAGGAGAGAAAAATAGATTAGCCCAAGAAAATGAAGCCCTCCGGGCCCAGATACAGGAACTAAAAATAGCTGCTGAGAACCCAGAGAGAAGCAGGACCGATGAAAGGCTTATCAACAGCTTGAGGCATAAAGTATGTAGCTATGGGAATGAGTTAGACAAAGCCGAAGAAGAACTGGCCGAAGTTCGGGCAAGACTAACAAGGAGTGCAGAAGAAAGAACAGGATTTGTTCAGAAACTAAAAAGGAAATATGACCAGGAAGTCGTGGGCTTGAAAGAAAAATTGGTCACCGTCGAGAACGAGAGGGCCAAACAGGCAAAAAGGTTTAAAACAGAGAGGGAACAGTGCTATGCCATGATGGCTCGGTTAGAAAAAGAGTTGCAACAATGGCAAGAACAGAGTCACAAGGATGCCCAAACTTTAGAAGCAAGATCCCAACAAATCGGGCGCCTACTTCAAGAGAAAGGTATTATCAGACGAAGGGTCCAAGAGATAGCTGACTACATCGTCACCAAATGTCAAGAATGCGAAGATATGACTCGGACCACTTTCTTCTCAGCCATTATGATCTTAGTCCATAAGATAATGGACGACCTTTACCGCCTCCGACAAGACATAACACGCAGGCTCGTGGCAAGGCCGAATGATGCCCCACCGGCCCCTGGGGAAACGGAAGCACTAATGTATTCCTGATATTTTCGAGTCTGCACTTCACTTTTCCAGTCATAATCATATGTTGAGTCCAAAGTAGTCTTTATATTTTTCGAAAACATGTGTCAAGTCTGTTTTGCAAGTTCTGTGCTGTTTGACTTTCTGTAATCAAAAGTGTTTATTTAATGAATGGAATTTTTCTCAGAATGAAGCCTTTAGAAAATGATATATGCTTTTTTTTGGGTTTTGCTAACATGAACTACGCGATGGTCTGATTCACGCGGCGTCGTGATACGTAGGCAATCCACATAGGATTCGATCATAACCATAAGAAAAGAAACCAAAAGTAAATAGCAGACGCGATAACCGAGAAAAGAAAAAATAATAACTGAGAGAAAAACAAACCAAGAGATAAGGCCGGGATGAAGTACACGGCTGTGGCAAAGACATATAGAAAAACATCAGGTGCACTGCATACCCCGTACGGGCAATTTGTCTATGTTTTAAAAAACTAACGTTTGTTGGTTCAATCTTAAAGGTATTTTAAGGTGGTTGGTTTTGCGGTAACCTGGCTTCCCATCCTTACTTCACAAGATCGAAGGGAAGCATAGAAATGACATCTGAAAGTCACCTGCCAATCGTCAACTCCACCGTGGAAGACCTAAACCCCGCCATCCCAACATCGGAGTCCGCAACAACGGAAGAAAATTGGGCTCTGCGTAGCCGCATGCTAGAAATGTGGGACGCATGGTCCAATGGTAGGGACCCACCTAGTACTATCCCGGGATTCCTAGAGATAATCCCCAGGATAGGAGGGACATCCAACATCCCCATAAGCTACCGGGCCACGCCATTTGGATATCCAAGCATGTCGGCTCATTTTGCCGGAAGGCCTTCTGAGGTTCGCCCCAGGCTTTATTTTCTGGTGCATCTTCCAACATTTTTACCGCACCACCCATCTCCGCCACAACCCCACCAACTATCTCCGGACCAAGTTTCGAGCCACCGGCATTCACATTCCAAACACCATCCGTCCATCAAGATACTGCTCATGCTGCTCCCAATGCATATCTCCAACAAACTCAGCCCGCGTTCACTTTGAGACAGGATAAGAAAAGCTTCAAAAACAAAGAAATAACCCGGAAAATGAGGAGTATTGAACAGAGCCTAAAAAATATACAAGGGTTAAGCGGGCAGAATAGTGTCTCCTATGCATATTTGTGCATGTTCCCGCACGTCCATCTACCTCTCGGGTTCAAGACCCCCAAATTCGAAAGATATGACGGGCATGGAGACCCCATAGCCCACCTGAAAAGATACTGCAACCAACTCAGGGGAGCAGGCGGGAAGGAAGAACTTCTCATGGCGTATTTTGGGGAGAGTTTAACGGGAATTGCATCAGAATGGTATATGGACCAGGATATATCCCGTTGGCACATATGGGATGACTTAGCCCGGGATTTTGTCCGACAATTCCAATACAATGTGGACATCGCTCCCGATAGAAACTCATTGTCCAATCTCAAAAAGAAACCCTCAGAGAGTTTCAGGGAGTACGCCATCAAATGGCGTGAGCAAGCATCCAGGGTTAAACCTCCGATGGATGAGGTTGAAATGGTGAGCGTTTTTCTACAAGCGCAAGAAGCTGATTACTTCCAGAATATGGTGTCCGCCATGGGCAAACCATTCGTGGAAGCAATTAAAATTGGAGAAATGGTGGAGAACGGTTTAAAAACTGGTCGTATCCTGAGCCAATCCTCCATAAGAGCGACCTCTCAGGCTATCCAAAGCAGGTCCGGGATTGCAGCCAACAGGAAAAAGAAAGAAGAAGGGGCCATGATGGTTTCCGATGTCAGGAAACCTCGACAGTACCAGCACCCATTTCCTAAAGCCTCCCAGCATTATTGCCCTCACCAAGATACAACTTATGCTTCTCCCCCTTTTCCGNCGGGCAGAACCTCCAATCACCATCATTTAGACGGGGTACCAGTTGTGCTTATCATTCCGGAGCAAAAGGGCACGACACGAAGGACTGTTGGAATCTCAAAAGAGCCGTGGAAAATCTTATTGAACAAAAGAAAGTGGTTCTAAGGGACAAAGAAGCTCCCAATGTAACAAACAATCCACTGCCCGCCCACAATCATGAGCCCGTCATTGGCATGATTTGCGAGGATCGAGATTTCGATCCGGCTCTAAAATCCATCATCGCCATAGCAGATGTAGAAAGAAAACCCAAGACAGCACCCAATGCAGCCAAGGAGATGAGAAAGAGCAACCTCGTCCCCCAGGTCACGGAACAGACTGAGACTGGGAGAAACAAGGGAACCCTCCAAAGATGCTGTCCTTTACATCCCCAAAGCACACAGAAAAGAGCAGAGTGTTTTGAGC
The DNA here is from genome assembly GCA_005239525.1 of Nicotiana knightiana. Taxonomy (NCBI): domain Eukaryota; kingdom Viridiplantae; phylum Streptophyta; class Magnoliopsida; order Solanales; family Solanaceae; genus Nicotiana; species Nicotiana knightiana. Next base: position 2,793 of record ML400201.1, on the reverse strand, counting down.
CCTCCCAGAAGGTTACAATTCAACAGGGCAATAATGAATGACTCAAAAATATATATCCCAAAGCGGACATATGCGGCACGGGGGCCAATAATTTCACCCAGGCTGAATGAGCCCGTGGTTATTAGTCGCGCGTTGCAAACCCCCATAAAGAATACTACTGCTGTCCCATGGGATTACCACAGGACAGTGGTGACATACAAAGGGAAAGATATTACCGGGGAAACAAGCGATGTAAACTCTTCAGAGAAATACCTCGACCCGAAAAAGCTAAACAAAATCAAGATGAAACGTTTTCCCCCCAAAAGGCCAGTCAGTGCTGGAGAGGCAGAGGAATTCTTCAAGAATATGAGAACCTCTGAATACGCCATAATCGAAGAGCTCAGGAAATCCCCCTCCTAGGTTTCACTTCTGTCCTTGTTGGTGAATTCGAGCGAGCATCAGAAGATCCTGATCAAAACCCTCAACGAAGCATACGTTCCGGCCAACACCACGGTCGAACAAATGGAGAGGATGGCAGAACGATTTTTTGAGGTCAACCGGATTTCGTTCAGCAAGAATGATTTGCCCCCGGAGGGGGCCACCCACAACAAAGCTCTCCACCTAACTGTTAAATGTGAGGGTTACTACGTGAAGAGAGTTATGATGGATGGTGGGTCTGGGGTTGACATTTGCCCTCTATCAACCTTACAAAGAATGGAGATCGGGACTGAAAGAATCAGGCCCAACAATGTGTGCGTCCGTGCATTCGATGGTATCAAAAGGGACACGATCGAGGAGATTGATCTGGTTTTGACAATCGGCCCTGTAGACTTCAAAGTAACGTTCCAGGTCATGGATATGGATACTTCCTACAATTATCTCTTGGGAAGGCCTTGGATTCATGCGGCAGGGGCAGTGCCGTCCACTCTCCACCAAATGGTTAAGTTCGAATATGAGGACCAGGAAATAGTGGTCCATGGGAAAGACGAGCAATCCATATACAGGGACCCGTTAGCCCCATGCCTGGAAGCAAGAGAGGGCAGCGAGCACATAGTCTACCAGGCTTTCGAGATTGTGGTTGCAGACCA
>ML400200.1:0-45581 GCA_005239525.1 Nicotiana knightiana | reverse complement strand
GAGATGTTAAACAGTGATTTTAGGTAACTCCAGAGCAGTTCTTAGCACGTTCGAGGACGAACGACGGTTTAAGTGGGGGAGAATGTAATGACCCGACCGTTCGTTTTGAGTTCTAGCGCGTCGTTCAGCGGGTTAATGTCATGAGCAACTCCGTTTCAGGTATTATGACCCGTGGGCGTGGTCGGAATTGAATTCCAAGAAGTTTGGAATTGATTTGGAAAGAAAATTCTCATTTCAGAAGCCTTAAGTTGGAGAAATCAACTAAGATTGGAATTTTGAGTAAACATCTCCGAATCAGGATTTGAAGGTTCCATCAGGTTTGTATGATGATTTCGGACTTGGGTGTATGTCTGGATCGGGTTTTGGATAACCCGGGAGCATTTCTGCGTATATTACGGAAGTTATCATTTTAGGAGGATTTCATGAATTTGGGCTTGAAGTGCATATCAGTGAGGTTGATGTCCGTTTGGGATTTCGAGTCTGGGAATAGCTCTGTGTGGTGATTCTGGAATTGGGAGCGCAATCGGAAGTGAATTTGGCTATCCGTAGGTCATTTTGGAGTCATTTGGCTAAAGAGAGAAATTTGAAAGTTTTTGGGAAAATCCGGTCGGAAGTGGAAGTTTTTATATAGAGGTTGGAATGTGATTTCGGAAATTGGAGCAGGTCTGTAATGTTGAATATGACTTGTGCACAAAATTTGAGGTCAATCGGATGCGATTTGATAGGTTTCGACATCGGATGTAGAAGTTTGAAATTCTAAGTTCTTAAATAATTGGATTTGAATGCAATTCGTGATTTAGGCATTGTTTGATGTGATTTGAGGCTTCGAGCAAGTCCGTGTTATGTTTTGTGATAAGATGGTATGATTGGATGGGGTCTCGGGGGCCTCGGGTTGATTCCGGGTGGTTAACAGATCAAAGTTAAAGTTGGAAAAAGGGCTGAAGCTGCTGTCATCTGGTGTAACCGCACCTGCGAGGCTTTGACCGCAGGTGCGAGAATGGGTAGGCTTGGTTGGGAACCGCAAGTGCGATGGATTTTTCGCACCTGCGAAGCTGCAGTTGCGGATAGTGGGGCGTATGTGCGATTTAGGCTGAAGTTGAGGAAAACCGCAGGTGCAGGAGATTTGGTTGCACCTGCGGGATCGTAGGTGCGGAGGAAGGACCGCAGATGCGAAAATCGACCTGGGCAGAATGTTTTAAAACAAGAAATTTGGTTCATTGTCTTCATTTTTCTCTTGGCTTAGGCGATTTCGGGAGGCTTCAAGAGAGGATTCCTTCATGCATTGTCAAGGTAAGTAAATTCCTCCCGTTTGTAAGTTAAATACGAGATTAAATGCATGGATTAGGCATGGAAATTGGTAGGAAATTGGGGTTTTTGAAGAAAAACCTAGAAAATGTAAATTTGAATTTTAGACACAAATTGAGCATGAATATTTGGGTAAATTATATATTTGAGTTAGTACAGTTATGGGTAGGATGTATCTTCGAGAAATTTCAGATTTCCGGGCACGTGGGCCCGAGGGCATTTTGATAATTTCTCCAAGCGGGGTTGGGAAAGTATATAATCTGAATTTGTTGTGAGTATTAGGATGAATTTTCATTGCTTTGTCATTTATGTGGTAGTTTCGGAGCGTTATGCGTCCATTAGAGTCATCGGAAGGGCTTGGAAGCCGGTGTTGTAATTTCAGAGCGAGGTAAGTCTCCTTTCTAACTTTGTGAGGGGGAATCGTCCCCCTAGGTGAATTAATTCAGTACATGCTATTATCTTAGGGGGGCTACGTACGCACGAGGTGATGGGAGTCCGTGCGTAGCTACTATTATGCCATGTTCGGGTAGCCTATGACCCACTAGCATGCTTTATGTGTGTACCTGTAACCCTACCTGTAACATTATCTGCTGATATGACCAAAACGTAACTGAATGTTTAAAAGAAAGCTAGAGTTCATATTGTTAACCTTCTAAAAAGAGAATTGTTTCCGCTGTGAATATATGTGTACCTGGACTGGGTTGTATTATGGAGTAGCACTAAACTTGTCAAATGAGTTTAAAAAACAAAGATTTCAAAACCTGTAGTTCATGTTTCTTTTAATAAAGATTTTACCACTTTCTTGAGAGAAACTGTTTTCTTGATGAAATACGAATTTATTACGTGGATATGTGTAACTTTGGGTACCTGAGTCGCTTGAGTGATTCGCGAGCAGGAAGACCCTGTATTTTTGTATGTACTCATATGAGCACCTGAGTCGCGTGTATGATTCGCAGGCAGGCTAGCCGTATTATGTTAACCGCGTCGCATGACCGATTCGCGAGCGGGGCAGATAGATGCATCTACGGTTCGAGCCGGTCGACCCCCTGGCAGTGCATAGTTTATTATTGTTGGTCCGCGTTGTTCGACCCTCGGCATTGCCTGCGCATGATATTTGCTGCGTAGTTGCTATGACATTTGCCTTATTACTGGCCTGAAATGTTAAATTGTCAACGGAAATGACAAAGATTTAAAGTTATTTAAAAGACTTTTGGAAGAAGATGTTCCTTCCGTTGATTTTTTATTATTTGATTTAGTCACCATGTTGATTAATTGTTAATATGACAAAGATATGAAGCGTTAAATGTGAAGGGATTTGTAAGGTATTTAAATCATGTTTTATAAATTGCCTATGATGAACCATGCTTAATGTCACTCTTGAATATTTTAAATGGACCTTTAGTAAGTGTCTAAGTTGACCTCTCGTCACTACCTCTCTGAGGTTAGGCGGGAGACTTACTGAGTACATGTTATTTTTGTACTCATGCTACACTTGCTGTACATTTTATTGCACAAGTACTTTATAGCAATTTGGAGGATACGGAGACTTAGGTGAGCTGCATCATCCGGAGGCGATCCGCAACTGACAGAGTCTCATTCATACTATATTTATTCATTTTAAATTTCCTTTTCCAGTTGTATTTCGGGCAGGCTTTGTTATGATTGTATAAATTCTTAGAAATTGCTCATGTAATTGTGACACCGGGTTCTGGGATATGTATTGGGATATAATGGTTTAAGTGAAATTTTTAGATCACTGTTTTTAAATAAATGAATTTTATTTGTTGTCGTATTTAATTTACGAAAGTTTATTTATTTGATTATGATATGCAAGGAAAGGTAACGGTTTCAAAAATGTTAAAACATGAATGTATTTCAACTAATTAAGGATTTGGCTTGCCTGACAGTGATGTCCGGCGCCACACGACCTATGGATTTTGGATCGTGACACTAACCAAGAAAAAATAATTGAATTACAGTTGATTAAAAAAATTTATGAAGAGGCTGATAAACCTTCTCCATAATTAAAGAAGTCGAACCAATTAATAACAGATCATTGAATTAGAAATAATTTAAAATATCTGTGAAGTGACTAAACCTTCTCCATAAAGAACTCCTCCCAATAAAATAAATAACTGAATTAAAAATATTTTAATTAAAAAGTGTGTGAAAAGTCTAACCTAAAAGAAATGTTAAAAAAAACTAAAAGAAATAGCTGAAATATTTAAAAAGATTAAAAAACTAAGTTAAACCTTCTCCATATAAAGCATAAGAATTGTCTTCAGATAAAATCAAAATCACAAATCTGGAATATACAACCTATTCTTGATTTTAGCAATACTAGTCTTTAGGGTACGCGCGTTGCGCTATTCTGTCTGAGTGAGTACAATTTTTAAGGAATTATATAAATTTTATGTTAGGTTTAGTGCTATGAAAGAAAAGTTAAAGAAAAAAGTATAATTCTTAAAATAATAATTATTGATCCTATCTATCTCATAATTCAATAAAGAAAGAAACTCAGCCTTTCTGCAATGCAGTATTTTCCTATACATATGCGGTATTTCCCTATTTATAATTTGTAGATGAGTATTTTTATTTTTGAACTCCTATATTACGTATATGTATATAGCTACAATATTTTTATATGTTTCCTTATTTAACTATGCAAGTACTAAGTATTATTTAATGATTATTCCTTCATTTCAATGAAATTGGTTATAGATACGTAGAGATACTTTCGTTGTTGTTAGATTCATGTGTTGATTCGACGTTTGCATTCAATTTTATGTGTTTATTTGAATTGAAGTGATAAATGTTTTTTAAATATAAGAATTTCGGACATAGTTTAAATAAGGAAGAGTGTAATAAACAAATCTTAATTTATTTTAAGGTCTTAAAAATTATGGGAATAATAAAATAATTTTTTTGTCTAGTGTGAAATCTAATTTTAAAGTGTTAAAAAGGCGAATGATATTTCGCTAAGGGTATTCGTACTTTTAATATAGATAGATAGATAGATAGATAGATAGATAGATAGATAGACAGACAGACAGACAGACAGACAGATAGATAGATAGATAGATAGATAATGTCACGATCCAAAATGCATTAAAGGTAGTGATGGCGCCTGACACCGCTGCCAGGCAAGCCAACAATAATTGATTAACTTGATTACTCATTTTAGTATTTTGAAAACATAATTTTTCCTTCAATTAAATAATAAGAAATAAAATTACAGAGTAAATGATAATATTTTTTCCAAATACACTAATGAACACTCATAAGTACCCCCAGAACCCAGTGTCACAAATGCATGAGCAACAACTAGGAAGATAAAATAAAATACAACATCTGTCCGGGATACAAATTAGTCAGGGAAGATATAAATAACTCTGAAGGAAACTCTGCTAGCTACGGGTCGTAACATAGAATGAAGCACACCTAAGTCCCCGCATTAACCACACCTCTGCGCCCACAAGGCCACTAAACATATATGTGCCTACACAAAAATGTGCAGTAAGTGTAGTATGAGCATGTAAATCAACGCGTACCCACTCTAACCTCGAAGACGTACTGACGAGGGGTCGACTCAGACACTTGTAGTATGAGTATGTAAATCAACGCGTACCCACTCTAACCTCGAAAAAGTACTGACGAGGGGTCAACTCCAACACTTACTATGGACTATAAATAAAATACTGATGATATAATTAAGCAGGGATTACATAGAACGACTGTAAGCTCAATATCATGAAGTAAGTAAACAATTCTTCTATTAATAAGTAATTTTGTATCTCATGCCAATGAAGCAATATCAATTATTATAAATTCCAACACAACAAATTCAATTATGCGCATGTCATGTCGAGGTCGTACCGCCCGATCCAACATAAATATTTAAATTGTACACTTCCGAAGGTCGAATGACACGAACTATAGATGCATCTATCTGCCACCGAAGCGTTCGACCCGCTCCACAAAAGAAAAAAATACATTTAAAATAACCAATTAAAGATTTATTAAGGAACAATGATTCAAAGAAATGTCAATTCTTAATTAACGATCAAGTATATAAAGTTTAACCTTTTTCAATTTCTTTACAAAGTTTCAGTATGTTTTAAACAATTAAATTAACAAGTAGGTTACAAACTTCGCAAGTATAACATGATTTGGGTTCTAGACTACCCGGACATTAAGCATTATAGTATCTATGCACGGACTCTCGTCACCTCGTGCGTACGTGGCCCCCATGAATAGAAGCACATATTAAATCAATTTACCTATGGGGTTAATTCCCTCTTACAAGGTTAGAAAAAAAACTTACCTCGCTCCAAAATTCCACAACCGGCTTCCAAGCCCTTCCAACAACTCAAACCGGTGCCCAACGCTCCAAAACTAGTCAATAAATGTGCAAATCCATAAATATATACTCCAATACTTATTATAATCCAATTTACAATAATTTCAAACTCTGCTCGAAAAGTTGATAAAATCAACCCTCGGGCCTACGTGCCCGAATGCCGAAATTTTTTGAAGATAAACATTACCCATAATATCACGAACTCAAATATATAATTTATTCTCAATTCCATGGGTAAAATTCGAGGTCAAAATCCAAAAAATATCAATTACTAGATTTTCTACCAAAACCCCAAATTTCCACTAATTTTTCAAGAATTCCCAAATTAAAATTTATATATAATCCAAGTATTTAACTTGCAATAGGTGGGAATCATTTACCTTGACATAGATGATGAAGATGGAGCTCCAAAATGGCTCATAGGTCGGCTCCCATAAGGGAAATGAGATAAAATGAGCCAAACACGTTTTTGCAAACTTATACACTATCCAGGTGACCCTTCTTCGCGTTCGCTGGCCTCCCATCGCGTTCTCGATGAACAAAATTCTCAAAAGCCTTTTTCAAACTCTTCTTAGGAAGCCTATAGTATAATGATCATAAATTTTTGGAAAAAACTCTAAATAATAAATAGTTTAGTTTTTTTTGCAAACTAGACACCAATATCTACAACTTTTATGTTTTTGTCATCTCTCATTTTCTTATAGATTTCGAGATATAAGCTGCCAAAGTCAGCCCTGTGCAACACAAATTTTTTTTTTCTGGACAACTTGTAGTGTACCATCCATACCTTTTTGTACTCAAATACAAATGCTAAATAGTTTAACGTTTTGATAACTAGACACAAAGAGCTACAACTTTTGTTTTTGGATCATCTACAAATTCTTTATATATTGCAAGATATAAGCATCCAAAGTCGGACGATGGACAGCAGGAATCCCTTCTTTGCGACCACGAGAACCTCTTTGCGAACGCGAAGAACAAAGTCCCAGAAGCAAAATCCTTCTTCTCGAATGCGATAGGTTCCTCGCAAACGCGAAGAACAACACCATACATCAGATAACCAGCATCTAAAGTAGCCTAAATTGATCTGATAACACCCGAAACACCCCCGATGCCCCTGGGACCCCGTCCAATTACACCAACATGTCCCAAAACATGACACGAACTTGTTCGAGTCCTCAAATCACACCAAACAATATTGAAATCATGAATCGCACCCCAATTCAAGCTAAATGAACTTTAAAACTTCAAACTTCTACATTTGATGCCGAAACCTACCAAATCACGTCCGATTGACCTTTAATTTTGCACACACGTCACATTTGATATTATGGACCTACTCCAACTTTCGGAATCAAAATCCGAACCAGATATCAAAAAGTTTAGTCTTGGTCAACCTTCCCAAAAACCTTCAAATTTGTAACTTTCGCCAAATGACCCCGAAATGACCTACGGACCTCCAAATACACATACGGACGCGCTCCTATGACCAGAGTCACCAAACAGAGCTATTCCCAAGCTCGGAATCCCAAACAAACATCGATAACATTGAAATACACATCAACCCAAATTCATGAAATTCTTCCAACGTAAACTTTCCACAATAGGCGCGGAAACGCTCCCGGATTATCCAAAACCCGATCCTAACATGCGCCCAAGTTCAAAATCATCATACGAACCTGTTGGATTAACTTAAAGCTTAGTCAATTTTCCAACTTAAAGCTTCCGAAATGAGAATTTTCTTTCCAAATTAACTCCGAACTTCTCGAAATTCAATTCCGACTACACGTACAAGTCATAATACCTGCAATGAAGATAGTCATGGCCTCAAACCGTCGAAAGACACGCTAGTGTTCAAAACGACCGGTCGGGTCGTTACATTCTCCCCACTTAAACATACGATCGTCCTCGAACGTGCTAAGGACTGCTCCAGAGTGGTCCGAAATAATTGTTTAACACATCGTGCACCTACCCGTTCTATACAACTCAATTGAGCACATTAGCTCGAGCAAATTTGAAGATTGTCCCTTTTATTTAGTCAAATTAGCCTTAGAGCCAAATTCCAAAATCCATTAAAGATTGTGATGGCGCCTAATGCCGCTGCCAGGAAAGCCAACAATAATTGATTAACTTGATTACTGATTCTAGTATTTTGAAAACATAATTTTTCCTTCAATTAAATATTAAGAAATAAAATTACAGAGTAAATGATAATATTTTCCACAAATACACTAATGAACACTCATAAGTACCCCAGAACCCGGTGTCACAAGTGCATGAGCATCAGCTAGGAAGATAAGATAATATACAACATCTGTCCAGGATATAAATTAGACAGGAAAGATACAAATAACTCTGAAGGAGACTCTACTGGTTGCGGGTCGTAACATAGAATGCAACTCACCTAAGTCCCTGCATTAGCCACATCTCTACCCCCACAAGGCCACTAAACATATATGTGCCTGCACAAAAATGTTCAGCAAGTGTACTATGAGTACGTAAATCAACGCATACCCAGCAAATATCCAGTCTGACCTCGAAGAAGTAATGACGAGGAGTCGACACAGACACTTACTATTGGCTATAAATAAAATACCAATGATATAATTAAGCTTGGATTAGATAGAACAGATGGAAGATCAATATCATGAAGTAAGTAAACACTTCTTTTGTTAATAAGAAATTTCCAAATTTTATTTTTTCATCATTTATCATTTTGTATCTCAATGAAGCAATATCAATTATTGTAAATTCGGACACAAGCAATTAAATCATGCACAAGTCATGCCAAGGTCGTACGGCCCGATCCAACATAAATATTTAAACTGTGCACTGCCGAGGGTCGAACGACATGAACAATAGATGCATTTATCTGCTACCGAGGCGTTCGTCTCGCTCCACAAAAGAGAAAAATACATTTAAAATAACCAATTCAAGATTTATTAAGGAACAATTATTCGAAGAAATGCCAATTCTCAATTAACGATCAAGTATATAAAGTTTAACCTTTTTCAATTCTTTTACCAAGTTTCAATATGTTTTAAACAATTAAATTAACAAGTAGGTTACAAACATCACAAGTATAACATGATTTGGTTCCTAGACTACCTGGACATTAAGCATTATTGTATCTATGCACGGACTCTCGTCACCTCGTGCACACGTAGCCCCCACAAATAGAAGCACATATTAAATCAAATCACCTATGGGGTTAATTCCCTCTTACAAGGTTATAAAGGAGACTTACCTCACTCCGAAATTCCATAACCGGCTCCCAAGCCCTTCCAACAATTCAAACCGATGCCCAACACTCCAAAACTAATCAATAAATGTGCAAATCCATAAATATATACTCCAATACTTAATATAATCCAATTTACAATAATTTTGAACTCCGCTCGAAAAGTCGATAAAATCAACCCTCGGGCCTACGTTCCCGGATTCCGAAAACTTCCAATGATAAACATTACCCATAACATCACGAACTCAAATATATAATTTATTATCAATTCCATGTACTAAATTCATGGTTAAAATTAAAAAAACTATCAATTTTTAGGTTTTCTACCAAAACCTCGAATGTCCACTAATTTTCCATGAATTTCCATGTTAAAATGCATATATAATCCAAGTATTTAACTTGCAATAGGTGAGAATCACTTACCTTGACATAGATGATAAAGATGGTGCAACAAAATCGCTCATAGGCCGGCTCCCATAAGGGAAATGAGATAAAATGAACCAAATCCATTTTTACAAACTTATACACGTCCCAGACGACCCTTCTTCGCGTTCGCGGGCCTCCCATTGCGTTCGTGATGAACAAAATTCTCAAAAGCTATTTCCAAACTCTTCTCAAACAGCCTCTAGTATAATGGTCATAACATTTTTTACAAAACTCTAAATGACAAATATTTTAGCTTTTTGAAAACTAGACACCATGATCTACAACTTTGATGTTTTGGTCATCTCTCAATTCCTTATAGATTTCGAGATAAAGCTGCCAAAATCAACATTGTGCAACATAAATTTCTTCTTCATCTTCCCGGACAGCCTGTAGCGTACCAACCATAACTATATATATGCAAATCTAAATACTAAATGGTTTAATTTTCCGAAAATCGGACACAAAGGGATACAACTTTTAATTTTGGATCATCTCCAAATTCTTTATATATTACAAGATATAAGCTTTCAAAGCCGGACAATGGATAGCAGGAACTTTCTTCACGAACGCGAGAACCTCTTCGCGAACGCGAAGAACAAGTCCCAGCAGCAAAAAACAACATCTAAAGTAGCCCAAATTGATCCGATAACACCCAAAACACCCCCGAGGCTCACGTGACCACGTACAATCACACCAACCTGTCCCAAATTATGACACAAACTTGCTCGAGACCTCAAATCACAAAAAACATCGAAATCATAAATCACACCCCAATTAAAGCTTAATGAACTTTAGGACATCAAACTTCTACATTTCATGCCGAAACCTACCAAATCACGTTTGATTGACCTCAAATTTTTTACACAAGTAACATTTGACATTACGTACCTACTCTAACTTTCGAATGGAAATCCGAACCGGATATCAAAGAGTCCACTCCCGGTCAAACTTCCCAAAAACCGTCAAATTTCTAACTTTCGCCAAATGACCTACGGACCTCCAAATCCACACCTGGACGAACTTCTAAGACCATAATCACCATACGAAGCTATTCCCAGGCTCGGAATCTCAAACAGACATCGATAACATTGAAATACATTTCAACCCAAATTCATGAAATTCTTCCAAAGTATCAACTTTGTGAGCTTGTGATTTTTTACCTCACCATAAATACCCACACAAATTAATAAATAGATTTTCTTATTTGTTCTTAAAATCTTAGATATTTTTGTAATTATTTGCAATTTTGCATTTAGTTGCATTTTTCCTGCATTTTTAGCATTTTTGAAATCATAAAAAATAACAAAAAATATTTAGATCTTCTTCATGTAGCATTTTTAGGGTTTTGTTGGCATATATCATCTAATTACATGATTTGATTATATTAATAAAAGAAAATCATAAAAAAATTGTTTATTTTGACATTTTTCTTTCTTAGTGTTAAAATTAGTAAGTTTCTTTTAACGATTTAGGATTTACTAATTAGGTACATAATATAAATAGATAGTTAGTTCAATTTTATAAATTAAGATAATTTAGTACTTAATTAGGATTTAATTAAATTAATTAAATTTTTAAAATTAAGGAAAAGGGGGGCCTAGTTAAGCCTTGGCTGGATTGGGCCAGTTCAAACCGGCCCAAATCCACATACCCAATCCAACTAACCCTAGCCCAGTTCACATTCCTAGCTCGACTCCCCAGCTAAACCAAACAACACTGTTTTGGTACCAATCAATCCAAGTCGTTGATCTTCAAAAGATCCAACGGCTCGGAACTCCCCCTCTCTTTAATATATAAATGTCCTAACGACCCCCTACCCCCTCATTTCCGTCTCCCCCATCTCATATGTCTCTCTCTAACCTCACCTCAAACCCTAGTCGCCTCTCCACCCTCTGCCCTGAGCCGCCGCCAGAAATCGCCTACGGCGGCAGCGACACCCCAAAGCCACCCATCACCTCATACACTACCTTGCACCTCATAAACTTCACCATACCAATCAACCCCCCAAAACGCTCCACAAAAACCATTAGATCTATGATCCAAAAACCTTAGAAACCCTAGTTCCGCTACAGAACCCTAAACCTACCCAAACTCACACCCTCTTGAACCCCACCATACCAACTAAACACCCAAAACCCCCCACAAAGATCCTTGGATCTTAGATTTAAACCCCAGAAACCCTAGCTCCACCCTGAGCCGCCGCCAGAAATCGCTGACGGTGGCGGCGACTTCCAAACCGCCTCAAAACCAAAGCCCATAATCCCCTCTTTAACCTCAACCGAGATCTACCCTCAACCCTGCTAAAACCCCTGCCAAAAACCTTAAATTTCAGATATGAAAAACCTTCTAAACCCAAGATCTGCCCTGTTAAACCTTTTCACCTAGCTTGTCTAAAATCCTCCTGCCAAGATTCCCATCAGGGATCTCAGATTCTAGATGGGAGTCTTGGCAAAAGGGTTTTTAACAACTAGATCCCTTTTGCCAAACAGTCCGTTAGATATATTTTACTTTTTCCTTTTTATTTTCTGCTTTTCCTTATTTTTATTATTATGTGTTTTATCATTATTATATTTTATGTTTATTTTTAGTTGTTACTGTTTTTAATTATTTTTATTTATTTTGTTTATATTAATTAAGTAGAATTAGTTAGATTAAATTAAATCAGTAATTAGTAGATGCTTGTTTGGTAGTTGTTTGTCTAATATTAGGAATTGGGCTCCACTGAAATGACCCATTTAACTTGGCTAAGAAATTGGACCTATTTGTGATAGACATGCCCATAGCTTTTTTAAAGCTTAAGAACCCAAGGTCTTTTAGACCGGAGTCACATGACTCAGGCCCAGAACTAGGTCTGGTTCTGAGGCAATTCCAAAGCCCTGAATGGCCAACTTTGGAATTTTAAATTGAAAGTTTTTCAGTAAAAATTAGGAAGTTTCTAGAATAGGGATAAATGTCCCAAGCTGAGTAGGAAAGAATAAGGATAAGATCACAAATATCCAGAAATTAGACAGTCGTCCATTTTCTGTGATAAGAAGGTACCAGAAATTGGATAGCTGTCTAATTTTCTGTTGGGAAAGATGCCTTTTCCTCAATTTTTAGGAAATGCTAGCAGATTTCCTTTGTACCTTGATTCTTATCCCTTTTTACTCCCTCACTCTATATAAACACTCACTTTTCTTCATTATAGAGAAGAAAGAAAAAAGATAGACATACACACAAAATTTCTGAAAAACACACTAAGTCTGATTGCCTTAAGTATTTTCTCTCCATTTTCAAAAATTTCTGAAAAATCAACCTTGGTATTTTAGAAACAAAAATATATTACTTTCCTGTCTTCAAAAATCCTACTATTTTCCTTACTCTACTGGGTTTTGGTCAAGCTTGGGATGTTTGATTTTCTATTTGATCTCCTAGTTGATGATTTACTCAAGTTTTCAGAGACATATTTTCTCTGTTTATTTTGGTTTCTTGCTGCTATCAGGGTATTATTTTTGACAATGTAAAGATCCAGTTTATTTATAGATGTTTTGTTATCATAACTATTATTTTAATGTTGTCAAGTTTGTTTGAATAAAGTTTGGATATGAGTTAAATGATTACACACAACATGTTTGATTGAAATCTGGTTGGTTTGAACTTATGTGAAAATCCATGTAAAGCTGGTCATTTACCTTGTTTACTCCATTTTTAAGTCATATTAGTTTTATGTTAAAGTGTTCTGAAAGTTGATAAAAAATCTGTTTGAGCTTCGTATATTCATGTTAGAGGGGTTATATCCAGAAGATCTATTTGTTTGTATATTATAGTGGAAGTAGAAACAATATTTTTTTTAAGGAAAACTTGAAGAGTAGTAATGAGTATATTTGATTAAACTCATTGTTTAGTTAATAAGACGTAATAACTTAGTTCTTTCTATATTTTCTTGTACAATGCGCTAGTTTAATAAATTAGTAGATTTACCGTGTTGTTTACGATATTTAAATATATATAGTAATTCTTATTCGTTAGTTTTTGGATCATGAAAATCTGGGTTTTACGGGCAAACTGGACAGTAGGTCTAGTACATTTTTCAGGCCCAAACCAATTGGGTCCATGGAGTTGTATTCCAGGTTTCTGCTAAATGGAGTTGATAATTTGATTAAAGGCATTTACACTCTAAAGTTTTAAATACACAATGATTTTAAACTTATCACTTTTACATAGTATTAACATAAGAAATAAAAAATTTAGGAAATCATTAGAAATTATTGAATTGAACCGGATTTTGATTTACTTCACTCACGTCCCAGGCCCCTTAGCATTCTGTTTTAAAATATAAATGAAATATAAGTGAAATTCTATAATTGCTATTACACAAATGAACCACGGAATTTTAGTCTCAAATTTGTTCAAATAAATGTGCAATTGGCCAGAATCATTTGGACTCAGTCACTACCAGACCCAAATTATCTTTGATCAATTTCATTTAGTTGCTAATAATATGCGTCTTGGGCCAGAGTTCATTTAGACTCACCCATTATCAGGCGATATGCAAGGCAGGGTAAATTAGATGAATTCTGCATATGTTTCTTGATTCTTCTGAGTCATTATATATTGACTAGTAGTGTCTGACTTGTAAGGAATTCTGAGTTTTATTTATTTCATTTCATTATCTTGGGATGAAAACGGAACAATGAGAAGGAAAAAGATGAAGTATTCTACTGCGGTATAATTCATGCAATAGAACTGATATGCATATGTACTAACTGTCTCTTTCTTTGCTTTAACCTTTATTTATGAGGAGAAAACAATTTCTTCGAGAATGTATTTGAATTAGTAAGGCTATGGGTAGAATGTATCTTCGAGAAATTTTGAATTTTCGGGCACGTGGGCTCGAGGGCATTTTAATCATTTCTCCGAGCGGGGGTTGGGAAAGTATATAATCTGAATTTGTTGTGAGTATTAGGATGTATTTTCATTGCTTTGTCATTTATGTTGTAGTTTCAGAGCATTATGCGTCCGTTGGAATCACCGGAAGGGCTTGGAAGCCGGTGTTGGAATTTCGGACCGAGGTAAGTCTCCTTTCTAACTTTGTGAGGGGGAATCGTCCCCCTAGGTGAATTAATTCAATACATGCTATTATCTTCGGGGGATACATACGCACGAGGTGACGGGAGTCCGTGCATAGGTACTATTATGCCATGTTCAGGTAGCCTAGGACCCACTAGCATGCTTTATGTGTGTATCTGAAACCCTGCCTGTAATATTAAACTGCTAATATAACCGAAACGTAATTGAACGTTTAAAAGAAAGCTAGAGTTCATATTGTTAACCTTATAAAAAGAGAATTGTTTCCGCTGTAAATATATGTGTACCTGGACTGGGTTGTATCATCGAGTAGCACTAAACTTGACAAATGTGTTTCAAAAAAAAATATTTCAAAACCTGTATTTCATGTTTCCTTTAATAAATATTTTACCACTTTCCTGAGAAAAACTGTTTTCTTGATGAAATACGAATTTATTACGTGGATATGTGTAACTTTGGGTACCTGAGTCGCTTGAGTGATTCGCGAGCAGGAAGACCATGTATTTATGTATGTATTCATATGAGCACCTGAGTCGCATGTATGGTTCGCGAGAAGGCTAGCCGTATTATGTTAACAGCGTCGCATGACCGATTCACGAGCGGGGCAGATAGATGCATCTATGGTTCGAGCCGGTCGACCCCTCGGCAGTGCATAATTTATTATTGTTGGTCCGCGCTGTTCGACCCTCGGCATTGCCTGCGCATGATATTTGCTGCGTAGTTGCTATGACATTTGCCTGATTACTAGCCTGAAATGTTAAATTGTCAACGGAAATGACACAGATTTAAAGTTATTTAAAAGACTTTTGGAAGAAGATGTTCCTTCCGTTGATTTTTTATTATTTGATTTAATCACCATGTTGATTAATTGTTAATATGACGAAGATATGAAGCGTTAAATGTGAACAGAGTTGTATGGTATTTAAATTCTATTTTATAAATTGCCTATGATGAACCATGCTTAATGTCACTCTTAAACATTTTAAATGGACCTTTAGTAAGTGTCTAAGTTGACTTCTCGTCACTACCTCTCTGAGGTTAGGCGAGCGACTTACTGAGTACACGTTGTTTTTGTACTCATGCTAAACTTGCTATGTATTTTATTGCACATGTACTTTCATAGCAATGTGGAGGATTCGGAGACTTAGGCGATCTGCATCATCCGTAGGTGATCCGCAGCTGACAGAGTCTGCTTCATACTGTATTTATTCATTTTAAATTTTCTTGTCCAGTTGTATTTCGGGCAGGCTTTGTAATGATTGTATAAATTCTTAAAAATTGCTCATGTACTTGTGACATCGGGTTCTGGGATATTTATTGGGATATAATGGTTTAAGTGAAATCTTTAGATCACTGTTTTTTAAATAATAGAATTTTATTTGATGTCGTATTTAATTTACGAATGTTTATTTATTTGATTATGAAATGCAAGGAAAGGTAACGGTTTCGAAAATGTTAAAACATGAATATATTTCAACTAATTAAGGATTTGGCTTGCCTGACAATGGTGTCCGTCGCCATCACGACCTATGGATTTTGGGTCGTGACATTGACCGGGAGTGGACTTTTTGATATCCGGTTCGGATTTCAATTACGAAAGTTGGAGTAGGTCCGTAATGTCAAATGTGACTTGTGAGCAAAATTTGAGGTCAATCGGACATGATTTGGTAATTACTTATTATAATCCAATTTACAATAATTTCGAACTCCGCTCGAAAAGTCGATAAAATCAACCCTGGGGCCTACGTGCCCGAATTCCGAAAACTTTCGAAGATAAACATTACCCATAACATCACGAACTCAAATATATAATTTATTATCAATTCTATGTACAAAATTCGTGGTCAAAATTAAAAAAATATCAATTTCTAGGTTTTCTACCAAAACCTCGAATTTCCACTTATTTTTCAGTAATTTCCATGTTAAAATCTATATATAATCCAAGTATTTAACTTGCAATAGGTGGGAATCCCTTACCTTGACATAGATGATAAAGATGGTGCCCCAAAATCGCCCCTAGGCCGGCTCCCATAAGGGAAATGAGATAAAATGAACAAAAATCCATTTTTACGAACTTATACACTTCCCAGATGACCCTTCTTCGCGTTCGCGGGCCTCCTATCGCATTTTTCATGAACAAAATTCTAAAAAGCTATTTCCAAACTCTTCTCAAACAGCCTCTAGTATAATGGTCATAACATTTTTTACAAAATTCTAAATTACAAATAGTTTAGACTTTTGAAAACTAGACACCAAGATCTACAACTTTCGTGTTTTGGTCATCCCCCAATTTCTTATAGATTTCGAGATAAAGCTGCCAAAGTCAGCCTTGTGCGACATAAATTTCTTTTTCATCTTCCTGGACAGCCTGTAGTGTACCAACCATAACTTTTTATACACAAATCTAAATACTAAATGGTTTAATTTTCCAAAAATCGAACACAAAGGGATACAACTTCTATTTTGGATCATCTCCAAATTCTTTATAGATTACAAGATATAAGCTTTCAAAATCGGACGATGGATAGCAGGAATCCCTTCTTCACGAACGCGAGAACCTCTTCGCGAACGCAAAGAACAAAGTCCCAGCAGTAAGATCCTTCTTCGCGAACGCGAGAGGCTCCTCGCGAATGGGAAGAACAATACCAGACATCAGAAAACCAACATCCAAAATAGCCCAAATTGATCCGATAACACTCGAAACACCCCTGAGGCTCACGTGACCCCGTACAATCACACCAACCTTCTCAAAACATAACACGAACTGGCTCGAGACGTCAAATCACAAAAAACATCGAAATCATGAATCACACCCCAATTAAAGCTTAATGAGCTTTAGGACTTAAAACTTCTATATTCGATGTCGAAACCTACCAAATCATGTCCGATTGACCTCTAATTTTGTACACAAGTCACATTTGACATTAGGGACCTACTCCAACTTTCGGAATCGAAATCCGAACCGAATATAAAAAAGTCCACTCCCGGTCAATGTCACGACCCAAAATCCATAGGTCGTGATGGCGCCGGACACCACTGTCAGGCAAGCCAAATCCTTAATTAGTTGAAATATATTCATGTTTTAACATTTTCGAAACAGTTACCTTTCCTTGCATTTCATAATCAAATAAATAAACATTCGTAAATTAAATACGACATCAAATAAAATTCTGTTATTTAAAAACAGTGATCTATGGATTTCACTTAAACCATTATATCCCAATACATATCCCAGAACCCGGTGTCACAAGTACATGAGCAATTTTTAAGAATTTATACAATCGTTACAAAGCCTGCTTGAAATACAACTGGACAAGGAAATTTAAAATGAATAAATACAGTATGAAGCAGACTCTGTCAGCTGCGGATCGCCTACGGATGATGCAGCTCGCCTAAGTCTCCGAATCCTCCATATTGCTATGAAATTACCTGTGCAATAAAATGCATAGCAAGTGTAGCATGAGTACAAAAACAACGTGTACTCAGTAAGTCGCCCGCCTAACCTCATAGAGGTATTGACGAGAGGTCAACTTAGACACTTACTTAAGGTCCATTTAAAATATTTAAGAGTGACATTAAGCATGGTTCATCAGAGGCAATTTATAAAATAGAATTTAAATACCATACAACTCTGTTCACATTTAACGCTTCATATCTTCGTCATATTAACAATTAATCAACATGGTGATTAAATCAAATAATAAGAAATCAACGGAAGGAACAACTTCTTCCAAAAGTCTTTTTAATAACTTTAAATCTTTGTCATTTCAGTTGACAATTTAACATTTCAGGTCAGTAATCAGGAAAATGTCATAGCAACTACGCAGCAAATATCATGCGCAGGCAATGCCGAAGGTCCAATGGCGTGGACTAACAATAATAAATTATGCACTGCCGAGGGGTGGACCGGCTCGAACCATAGATGCATCTATCTGCCCCGCTCGCGAATCGGTCATGCGACGCTGTTAACATAATACGGCTAGCCTTCTCGCGAACCATACATGCGACTCAGGTGCTCATATGAATACATACATAAATAAAGGGTCTTCCTGCTCGCGAATCACCCAAGCGACTCAGGTACCCACAGTTACACATATCCACGTAATAAATTCGCATTTTATCAAGAAAACAGTTTTTCTCAGGAAAGTGGTAAAATCTTTATTAAAAGAAACATGAAATACAGGTTTTGAAATCTTTGTTTTTGAAATTCATTTGTCAAGTTTAGTGCTACTCCATGATACAACCCAGTCCAGGTACACATATATTCACAGCGGAAACTATTTTCTTTTTAGAAGGTTAACAATATGAACTCTAGCTTTCTTTTAAACATTCACTTACGTTTCAGTCATATCAACAGTTTAATATTACAGGCAAGGTTACAGGTACACACATAAAGCATGCTAGTGGGTCCTAGGCTACCCGAACATGGCATAATAGTAGCTACGCAAGGACTCCCGTCACCTCGTGCGTACGTAACCCCCGAAGATAATAGCATGTACTGAATTAATTCACCTAGGGGGACGATTCCCCCTCACATAGTTAGAAAGGAGACTTACATCGCTCCGAAAAACACCGGCTTCGAAGCCCTTCCGATGACTCCAACGGACGCATAACGCTCCGAAACTACCACATAAATGACAAAGCAATGAAAATTCATCCTAATACTGACAACAAATTCAGATTGTATACTTTCCCAACCCCGCTCGGAGAAATGATCAAAATTCCCTCAGGCCCACGTGCCTGGAAATCCAAAATTTCTCGAAGATATATTCTACCCATTGCCTTACTAACTAGATATATTCTACCCATTGCCTTACTAACTCAAATATATAATTTACTCAAATATTCATGCACAATTCGTGGCTAAAATCAAAATTTACATTTTCTAGGTTTTTCTTCAAAAACCCCAATTTCCTACCAATTTCCATGCCTAATCCATGCATATAATCTCGTATTTAACTTACAAACGGGAGGAATTTACTTACCTTGAAAATGCATGAAGGAATCCTCTCTTGAAGCCTCCCGAAAGCCATGAGAAAAATGAAGACAATGAACCAAATTTCTTGTTTTAAAACATTCTGCCCAGGTCGATTTCCGCACCTGCGGTCCTTCCTCCGCACCTGCGATCCCGCAGGTGCGACCAAATCTCCCGCACCTACAGTTTTCCTCAACTTCTGTCCAAATCGCACATGCGCCTCACTGTCCGCACCGATCCATCGCACCTGCGGTCCCCAACCAAGCTTGCCCACTCTCGCACTTGTGGCGCCCAAGCCGCACCTGTGGTCAAAGCCTCGCAGGTGCGGTTACACCATATGACAGCAGCTTCAGCCCTTTTTCCAACTTCAACTTTGATCCGTTAACCACTCGGAATCCACCCGAGGCCCCCGAGACCCCGTCCAATCATGCCATCCTATCCCAAAACATATCATGGACTTGCTCAAAGCCTCAAATAACATCAAACAACGCCAAAATCACGAATCGCACTCAAATCCAATTCTTTAAGAACTTAGAATTTCTAACTTCTACATCCGATGTTGAAACCTATAAAATCACGTCCGGTTGACCTCAACTTTTGTGCACAAGTCATATTCAACATTACGGACCTGCTCCAACTTCCGGAATCGCATTCCGACCTCGATATCAAAACTTCCACTTCCGGCTGGATTTTCCCAAAAACCTTCAAATTTCTCTCTTTAGCCAAATGACTCCAAAATGACCTACGGACATCCAAATTCACTTCCGGTCGCGCTCCCAATTCCAGAATCACCACACGGAGCTATTCCCAGACTCGGAATCCCAAACAGACGTCAACCTCACTGATATGCACTTCAAGCCAAAATTCATGAAATCCTCCTAAAATGCTAACTTCCATAATATACGCCGAAACGCTCCCGGGTTATCCAAAACCCGATCCGGACATACACCCAAGTCCGAAATCATCATACGAACATACTGGAACCTTAAAATCCTGTTTCGGAGATCGTTTACTCAAAATTCAATCTTAGTTGATTTCTCCAACTTAAGGCTTCTGAAATGAGAATTTTCTTTCCAAATCAATTCTAAACTTTCTGGAATTCAATTCCGACCACGCCCACGGGTCATAATACTTGAAATGGTGGTGCTCACAACTTCAACCCACTGAACGACACGCTAGAACTCAAAACGACCAATCGGTTCGTTACTGTCAAACTTCCCAAAACCCGTCAAATTTCTCACTTTCGCCAAATGACCTACGGACCTACAAATCCACATCCGGACGCACTTCTAAGACGATAATCACCATACGGAGCTATTCCTAGGCTCGAAATCCTAAGCTGACATCGATAACATTGAAATACACTTCAACACAAATTCATGAAATTCTTCCAAGGTATCAACTTTGTGAGCTTGTGATTTTTTACCTCATCATAAATACCCACAAAGATTAATAAATAGATTTTCTTATTTTTTCTTAAAATTTTATATTTTTCTGTAATTATTTTCAATTATGCATTTAGTTTCATTTTCCTGCATTTTTAGCATTTTTGAAATCATAAAAAATAACAAAAAATATTTAAGTCTTCTTCATGTAGCATTGTTAGGGTTTTTTGGGCATCTAGCATCTAATTACATGATTTGATTATATTATTAAAAGAAAATCACAAAAAAGTGTTTATTTTGACATTTTTCTTTCTTAGTGTTAAAATTAGTAATTTTCTTTTAAACTATTTAGGATTGACTAATTAGGTAAATAATATAAATAGGTAGTTAGTTAAGTTTTATAAATTAAGATAATTTAGTACTTAATTAGGATTTAATTAAATTAATTAAATTTTGAAAATTAAGGAAAAAGAGGGCCTAGTTAAGCCTTGGCCGGATTGGGCCAGTTCAAACCGACCCAAATCTACATACCCAATCCAACTAACCCTAGCTCAGTTCCCATTCCTAGCCCGAAACCCCAGCTAAACCAAACGACACCGTTTTGGTACCAATCAATCCAAGTCGTTGATCTTTACAAGATCAAACGGCTCGAAACTCCCCCTCTCTTAAATATATAAATGTCCTAACGACTCCCCTACGCCCCTCATTTCCATCTCTCCCATCTCATATCTCTCTCTCTAACCTCCTCAAACCCTAGCCGCCTCTCCACCCTCCGCCCTTCCGGAAATCACCTACGGCGGCGGCGACACCCCAAAGCTACCCATCACCTCACACACTCCCCTGCACCTCCTAAACTTCACCATACCAATCAACCCCCCAAAAACCTCCACAAAAACCAGTAGATCTAAGATCCAAAAACCTCAAAAACCCTAGTTCCGCCCTGAGCCACCGCCGAAAATCGCCTACGGTGGCGACGAAAACCTAAATCTACCCAAACTCACACCCTAGAACCCCCACACCCTCTTGAACCCCACCATACCAACTAATCACCTAAAAAACCCCCACCAATATCCTTAGATCTTAGATGTAAACCCCAGAAACCCTAGCTCTACCCTGAGCCGCCGTCGTAAATCACCTACGACAGCGGTGACTTCCAAACCGCCTCAAAACCAAACCCCATAATCCCCTCTTCAACCTCAACCCACATCTACCCCCAACCTCTCTAAAAGCCCCGCCAAAAACCTTAAATTTCAGATTTGAAAACCCTTCTAAGCACAAGATCTGCCCTGTTAAACCTTTTCACCTAGCTTGTCTAAAAATCCTCCTGCCAAGATTCCCATCAGGGATCTCAGATTCTAGATGGGAGTCTTGGCAAGAGGGTATTTAACAACTAGATCCCTTTTTCCAAACAGTCTGTTAGATATATTTTCCTTTTCCCTTTTTATTTTCTTCTTTTCCTTTATTTTTATTATTATGTGTTGTATCATTATTATATTTTATGTTTATTTTTAGCTGTTACTATTTTTAATTATTTTTATTTATTTTTTTAAAATTAATTAAGTGGAATTAGTTAGGTTAAATTAAATAAGTAATTAGTAGATGCTTGTTTGGTAGTTGTTTGTCTAATATTAGGAATTGGGATCACTGAAGTGAACCATTTAACTTGGCTCAAAAATTGGACATGTTTGTGATAGACAGGCCCATAGCCTTGGTAAAGCTTAAGAGCCCAAGGTCTTTTAGACCGGAGTCACATGACTCAGGCCTAGAACCAGGTCTGGTTCTGAGGCAATTCCAAAGCCCTGTGGGTCAACTTTGGAATTTTAGGGTCCCGAGGGGCTCGGGATTGATTTCGGGTGATTAACGGAAGTTTTAAAGTTGGTAAAATGCAGCTTCAGCTGCTGGTGCTGGTGTGACCGCACCTGCGAAAGTGTGACCGCAGGTGCGGGCCCGCAGGAGCGAGAAAAGCTCCGCATATACAGAATTTGAGAGGCCCAGTAGAGGATCGCAGGTGCGGGAGGCAATTTTGAAGAGGGAAAATCAGTGTTCATCATTGAGGTAAGGTTTTTGGATTTAATAACTCAACTATATGTGATTGGATACCTTATATCAGTGTTTAATTATGAAAATCAGTAGGAAAAAGGTGGGGTTAGGACTTGAGATTTTGAGACCTTTAGGGGTCGATTTGAGGCGTCAAACGAACTCCAATTTTAGTGTTCTTTATATGTACGGACTCGTGAGATGATGAAGAACAGTTTGGTATAAAAATTTCTTAGTTTTGGGATGTGGGCCCGAGGGTCGGGTTTTGGCTAATTTCGGGTTTTGAGCTAAAATTGATACTTTTTAATTGGAATTCATTCCTTAAGCATAAATTGATGATAAAAATCTGAACTTGGTAGATTTGGGGCACCCAAAGGCCGGATTTAGAGGCAAAGGCACTGCGGAATAGTATTTTAGTCGGTTTTGAGGTACGTAACATTTCCAAACTTGGTTCTGATGGTTCAAAACCCCGAGCTAAATTATTTATGACTATTGTTAAGGTGACGCACTTGCCAAGTGACGGGCGTGCGGGCGTGCACCGAGTAATTGTGGCATGGATTATCCCATGGCACCGCTTAGTGATTATTCCATGATGATATCTGTGTTAATGTGGTAATTGTGAACATGTTAGAAATCATGTTAAGTATAAATGCTAGGCTTCATGCCGAAAATGTTGAGACCCGAGTGGTCGTTTATTACTGTCTCATTTTGTGATTAATTGATTCCATATACTCAGTCCTGTTAAAGCATACCACTTCATATCTCAGTCTCAATATTGTTAATTGTATGCATACTTCGCATTGTTTCGGGCTGATGGATGCATCGGTGATCCATGTGATTGAGACTGAAGAGTAATGACTGAGCGAGGCCTAGAGCCTGTTATTGAGACATTTATGAGATCGGACAGTACACCGCAGCGATATTAAATCATGCCTTCGTGGGCTTTACACCCCCAGTGAGCGCATTGATGATGAGGGATGGATCTTCCCTAGGCATGGATCTTGTCCGAAGCTGATGTTCTGTGAGGGATGGATCTTTCCTGGGTATGGATATTGTCCGAGTGTTGTATTTCGGAGATGGATCTTCTCTGTGGGGGCTGGACTGGCCTTTTTCCTCAGTACGGAGTGACTACGGTCACCGGTGTTTATGCATATTCCGGGATGGAACTTCCCTGGGCCTGAGAGCCATATATAGTACTGAGTGGACTTTTGTGGGAGAGTGGTGAGCACTATGTGTATTTTCACACTGTGACATGTTGGCATGTAGAGAATATGGAGGTATATCTAGTATATTATGTTGTTATTTTCTGATAAACGGTGAACATGCCTAAATTTTGTACGCTGATGATTTAATTATTGAGGTTTAGTCTGTCACTACCTCTCAGCCCATAATTTGGGTTCGTTACTTCTGAGTTGGTGTACTCACATTACCCCCTGCACCTTGTGTGCAGACCCAGGTACACCGGGACCCGGTAGTGGATATTGAGCAGCTGTCAGAGTTTTCACTGGAGTTGTCGAGGTAGCAGTTGGCGATCGCGACCTCACCTTCTCTTTCTTATTCTACCTATTGTTATTTATTTTGAGACAATGTTGTCCATTTCTCCTTTTCTTTGCTTTATGTTATAGTAGCTCATGACTGAGTGACACCAGATCCGGGGTTGGAGGTTTTAAATTTAGTTTTTTCAAATATTTTTTTTAAAACTTCAGATTCTTAGTATTATCAATAAAGTCATTCAAAATCGTGTTTTTACTGGAAATTGAATTTAACTTAGTTAAAAAGGGAGGCTTGCTTGGTTCCATGACAGGTGCCATCCCGACTTCGAAATTGGGTCGTGACAACCTATGTCCCCACATTAGCCACATCTCTGCGCCCACAAGGCCACTAAACATATATGTGCCTGCACAAAAATGTTCAGCAAGTGTAGTATAAGTACGTAAATCAACGCGTACCCAGCAAGTATCTAATCTGACCTCGAAGAAGTAATGACGAGGGGTTGGCTCAGACACTTACTATCGGCTATAAATAAAATACCGATGATATAATTAAGCTTGGATTACATAGAACAAATGTAAGATAAATATCATGAAGTACGTAAACAATTCTTTTGTTAATAAGAAATTTCCAGATTTTATTTTTTCATCATTTATCATTTTGTATCTCAATGAAGCAATATCAATTATTATAAATTCCAACACAAACAATTCAATCATGCACAAGTCATGCCGAGGTCGTACGACCCGATCCAACATAAATATTTAAATTGTGCACCGCCGAGGGTCGAATGGCATGAACCATAGATTCATCTATCTGCTACCGAGGCATTCGTCTCTCTCCACAAAAGAGAAAAATACATTTAAAATAACCATTTCAAGATTTATTAAAGAACAATTATTCGAAGAAATGCCAATTCTCAATTAACGATCAAGTATATAAAGTTTAACCTTTTTCAATTCCTTTACCAAGTTTCAATATGTTTTGAACAATTAAATTAACAAGTAGGTTACAAGCATCACAAGTATAACATGATTTGGGTCCTAGACTACCTGGACATTAAGCATTATAGTATCTGCGCACGGACTCTCGTCACCTCGTGTGCACATAGCCCCCACAAATAGAAGCACATATTAAATCAATTCGCCTAAAGGGTTAATTACCTCTTACAAAGTTAGAAAGGAGACTTACCTCGCTCCGAAATTCCATAACCGAATCCCAAGCCCTTCCAACAACTCAAACCGATGCCCAACACTCCAAAACTAGTCAAAAAATGTGCAAATCCATAAATATATACTCCAATACTTATTATAATCCAATTTACAATAATTTCGAACTCCGCTCGAAAAGTCGATAAAATCAACTCTCGGGCCTACGTGCCCAGATGCCGAAAACTTTCGAAGATAAATATTACCCATAACATCACGAACTCAAATATATAATTTATTATCAATTCCATGTACAAAACTCGTGGTCAAAATTTTAAAAATATTAATTTCTAGGTTTTCTACCAAAACCTCGAATTTACACTAATTTTCCATGAATTTTCATGTTAAAATCTATATATAATCCAAGTATTTAACTTGCAATAGGTGGGAATCACTTACCTTGACATAGATGATAAAGATGGTGCTCCAAAATCGTTCCTAGGCCAGCTCCCATAAGATAAATGAGATAAAATTAACCAAAATCCATTTTTACAAACTTATACACTTCCTAAACGACCCTTTTTCGCGTTCGCGGGCCTCCCATCGCATTTGTGATGAACAAAATTCTCAAAAGCTATTTCCAAACACTTCTCAAACAGCCTCTAGTATAATGGTCATAACATTTTTTACAAAATTATAAATGACAAATAGTTTAGCTTTTTGAAAACTAGACACCAAGATCTACAACTTTTGTGTTTTGGTCATCCCCCAATTCCTTATAGATTTTGCGATAAAGCTGCCAAAGTCAGCCTTGTGCAACATAAATTTCTTCTTCATCTTCCCGGACAGCCTGTAGTGTACCAGCCATAACTTTTTATACACAAATCTAAATACTAAATGGTTTAATTTTCAAAAAATCGGACTCAAAGGGATACAACTTTTATTTTGGATCATCTCCAAATTCTTTATAGATTACAAGATATAAGCTTTCAAAGTCGGACGATGGATAGCAGGAATCCCTTCTTCACGAGCGCGAGAACCTCTTCGCGAATGCGAAGAACAAAGTCCAAGCAGTAAAATCCTTCTTCGCGAACGCGAGAGGCTCCTCACGAACGGGAAGAACAACACCAGACATCAGAAAACCAGCATCTAAAATAGCCCAAATTGATCCGATAACACTCGAAACACCCCTGAGGCTCACGTGACCCCGTACAATCACACAAACCTTTCCCATAACATGACACGAACTTGCTCGAGACCTCAAATCACAAAAAACATCGAAATCATGAATCACAGCCCAATTAAAGCTTAATGAACTTTAGGATTTCAAACTTCTACATTTGATGCCGAAACCTACCAAATCATGTCCGATTGACCTCAAATTTTGCACACAAGTCACATTTGACATTACGGACCTACTCCAACTTTCGGAATCGAACTCCCAATCGGATATAAAAAATTCCACGCCCGGTCAATGTGACGACCCAAAATCCATAGGTCGTGATGGCGCTGGACACCACTGTCAGGCAAGCCAAATCCTTAATTAGTTGAAATACATTCATGTTTTAACATTTTCGAAATCATTACCTTTCCTTGCATTTCATAATCAAATAAATAAACTTTTGTAAATTAAATACGACATCAAATAAAATTCTGTTAATTAAAAACAATAATCTAAATATTTCACTTAAACCATTATATCCCAATACATATCCCAAGACCCGGTGTCACAAGTACATAAGCAATTTTTAAGAATTTATACAATCATTACAAAGCCTGCCCGAAATACAACTGGACAAGGAAATTTAAAATGAATAAATACAGTATGAAGAAGACTCTATCAGCTGCAGATCGCCTACGGATGATGCAGCTCGCCTAAGTCTCTGAATCCTCCACATTGCTATGAAAGTACCTGTGCAATAAAATGCATAGCAAGTGTAGCATGAGTAAAAAAATAACGTGTACTCAGTAAGTCGCCCGCCTAAGCTCAGAGAGGTAGTGACGAGAGGACAACTTAGACACTTACTAAAGGTCCATTTAAAATATTCAAGAGTGACATTAAGCATGGTTCATCATAGGCAATTTATAAAACAGTATTTAAATACCTTTCAACTCTGTTCACATTTAACGCTTCATATCTTCGTCATATTAACATTAATCAACATGGTGATTAAATCAAATAATAAGAAATCAAAGGAAGGAACCACTTCTTCAAATAGTCTTTTTAATAACTTTAAATCTTTTTCATTTCAGTTGACAATTTAACATTTCAGGCCAGTAATCAGGGAAATGTCATAGCAACTACGCAGCAAATATCATGCGCAGGCAATGCCGAGGGTCGAACAGCGTGGACCAACAATAATAAATTATGCACTACCGAGGGGTCGACCGGCTCGAACCATAGATTCATCTATCTTCCCCGCTCGCGAATCGGTCATGTGACGGGATTAACATAATACGGATAGCCTGCTCGCGAACCATACATGCGACTCAGGTGCTCATATGAATACATTCATAAATACGGGGTCTTCCTGCTCGCGAATCACTCAAGCGACTCAGGTATCCAAAGTTACACATATCCGCGTAATAAATTCGTATTTCATCAAGAAAACAGTTTTTCTCAGGAAAGTGGTAAAATCTTTATTAAAAAAAACATGAAGGGGTAATTGAAGAAAAAACCTAGAAAATGTAAATTTGGATTTTAGCCACGAATTGATCATGAATATTTGAGTAAATTATATATTTGAGTTAGTAAGTCTATGGGTAGAATGTATCTTCGAGAAATTTTGGATTTCCAGGCGCTAGGCCTAAGGGCATTTTAATCATTTCTCCAAGCGGGGTTGGGAAAGTATATAATCTGAATTTGTTGTGAGTATTAGGATGAATTTTCATTTCTTTGTCATTTATGTGGTAGTTTCGGAACGTTATGCATCCGTTGGAGTCATCGGTAGGGCTTGGAAGCCGGTGTTGGAATTCCGGAGCGAGGTAAGTCTCCTTTTCTAACTTTGTGAGGGGGAATCGTCCCTCTAGGTGAATTAATTCAGTACATGCTATTATCTTCGGGGGCTACGTACGCACGAGGTGACGGGAGTCCATGCGTAGCTACTATTATGCCATGTTCGGCTAGCTTAGGACCCACTAGCATGCTTTATGTGTGTACATGTAACCCTTGCCTGTAATATTAAACTGTTGATATAACCGAAAGGTAATTGAATGTTTAAAAGAAAGCTACAGTTCATATTGTTAACCTTCTAAAAAGAGAATTGTTTCCGCTGTGAATATATGTGTACCTGGACTGGGTTGTATCATCGAGTAGCACTAAACTTGACAAATGAGTTTCAAAAACAATGATTTCAAAACCTGTATTTCATGTTTCTTTTCATAAAGATTTTACCACTTTCCTGAGAAAAATTGTTTTCTTGATGAAATACGAATTTATTACGTGGATATGTGTAACTTTGGGTACCTGATTCGCTTGAGTGATTCGCGAGCAGGAAGACCTTGTATTTGTGTATGTATTCAAATGAGCACCTGAGTCGCATGTATGATTCGCGAGCAGGCTAGCCGTATTATGTTAACCGCGTTGCATGAACGATTCGCGAGCGGGGCAGATAGATGCATCTATGGGTCGAGCCGGTCGACCCTTCGGCAGTGCACAATTTATTATTGCTGGTCCGCGCCGTTCGGCCCTCGGCATTGCCTGCGCATTATATTTGCTGCGTAGTTGCTATGACATTTTCCTGATTACTGGCCTGAAATGTTAAATTGTCAACTGAAATGACAAAGATTTAAATTTATTAAAAAGACTTTTGGAAGAAGTTGTTCCTTTTGTTGATTTCTTATTATTTGATTTAATCACCATGTTGATTAATTGTTAATATGACGAAGATATGAAGCGTTAAATGTGAACGGAGTTGTAAGATATTTAAATCCTTTTTTATAAATTTCCTATGATGAAACATGCTTAATGTCACTCTTGAATATTTTAAATGGACCTTTAGTAAGTGTCTAAGTTGACCTCTCGTCACTACCTTTGTAACGACCCGGTCTGTCGTTACATAGAACTTGAATTTTTATTGCTATGCTTGACTTGTCATAGGTTAGTGATACTTTTATTGATGTGTTAGAGTTGGTAGGCTTGAAATCAGAATTGTTATAGTGAGAGTTTAGTCGCTTAGTGCTCAAAAAATAGCTTTATAATGGGAAAAGTCAACTAAGAGTTGACTTATTGGTAAACGACCTCGGAATGCGAATTCTATAACTCGAAAAGCTTCGTTAGGTGATTTGGGACTTATGAGTGTGTCCGAAATAATTTTGTGATGTCCGATGTAGAGTTAGGCTTGAATTGGCGAAAGTTAGTTTTCGACGATTTCCGGTCGGCAGTGAAAAATAGGCTATCGAGGTCGGAATGGAATTCCGGAAGTTGGAACAGGTTCGTAATGTCATTTTGGATATGTCTGCAAGATTTTAGGTTAATCGGAGTGGTTTTGGATGGTTTCGACATCATTGGTGGATTTTAGAAATTTCAAAGTTCTTACTTAGGCTTGAATCCGATGTAAATTTGGTGTTTTGATGTTAGTTTTGGTGTTTTGGGAGTGCAAAAATGTTTGAAATATATTATGGGATGTGTTGGTAACTTTGGTTGAGGTCCCGAGGGGCTCGGGATTTATTTCGGGTGATTAACGGGCATCATTGGACTGAAAAACACTGTTGTTTCTGGTGTTTTCACAGCTGAAGGTTGTTCACCGCAATCGCGTAGGGTTAAAATGGACCAGAGTGAATTTGTTTAGTGCCATCGCAGAAAAAGGGTCGCGATCGCGTAGCTTTGGGTGTCAGTTCGGTGCGATCGTGTAGGGTTCATCGCGATCGCGTAGAGGAAAACCAGGTGGTGGGGGTGAGGTCAATTGGTCTTTGCGATCGCGTGCATTGGGTTACGATCGCGTGAGGTTGGACTGCTGCGAACCGCGATCGCGTGGCTAAGTTTGCGATCGTGGAGAGGAAATCACTGGGCATATTTAAATGAACCCTTCCGCGACTTAAACCTTATTTTACACCATTGTTGGGCGGAAAAGAGCTTTTTGAACGAATTTTGAAAGAGAAAATCAGTGGGTTGCTTAGAGGTAAGTAATTTGATTATTAAAACTCGTTTATGGGTGATTATAGACCATAATCTTAGCGTTTAATTCATGAAAAACAATAGAAAAATGGGATTTTGGGTCTTGAGAATAAGAGACCTTTACGGGTCGATTTGAGGGGTCAAACGGACTCCGATTTTGGTGTTCTTTATATGTACGGAATCGTGGGAGGATGAAGAACACTTTTCTGTAAAAATTTCTGAGTTTCGGGATGTGGGCCTGGTGTCGGGTTTTGACTAAATTCGGGGTTTTGAGCTAAATTGATATTTTTCGATTGGGATTCACACCTTAAGCATATTTTGATGATAAAAATCTGAACTTGGTAGATTTGGAGCACTCAGAGGCCGGATTTAGAGGCAAAGGCACTGCGGAATAGTTTTTAGTCGGTTTTGAGGTAAGTAACGTTTCCAAACTTGGTTCTGAGGGTTCGCCCCCGAGCTCAATGATTTATGACTATTGTTGAGGTGATGCACATGCCAAGTGACGGGCGTGCGGGCGTGCGGGCGTGCACCGGGTATTTGTGGCCTGGATTATACCATTGCCCCGCTTAGTGATTATTCCATGATGATATCTGTGCATCTATTAATGTGGTAATTGTGAACATGTTAGAAATCATGTTAAGTGTAAATGCTAGGCTTCATGCCGAAAATGATGAGACCCGAGTGGTCGTATATTGCTGTCTCATGTTGCGATTATTTGATGTCATATACTCAGTCCTGTTATAGCATATCATTTCATGTCTCTGTCTCTGTATTGTTAATTACATGCATACTTATCATTGTTTCAGGCTGATGAAGGCATTTGTGATCCATGTGAGTGAGACTGAAGAGTAATGACTGATAGAGGCTGAGAGCCTGTTATTGAGACATTTATGAGAATGGACTACACAATGCAGTGATATTTAAATCATTCCTTCGTTGGCTTGATATGGAACTTGGGCCANACTGAAGAGTAATGACTGAGAGAGGCCGAGAACCTATTATTGAGACAGTTATGAGAATGGACTACACACTGCAGGGATATTTAAATCATTCCTTAGGCGCTTGGTCCACTAGGGCCCCTCCGGAGACTTTACACCCCCAGTAAGCGCAGATATTGAGGGATGTATCTTTCCTAGGCATGGATCTTGTCCGAAGTGATGAGGGATGGATTTTCCCTGGGCATGGATCTTGTCCGAAGCTGATGTTATGAGAGGGATGGATCTTCCCTGGATATGGAAATTGTCCGAGTGTTGTATTCCGGAGATGGATCTTCTCCGTGGGGGCTGGACTAGCCTTTTTCCTCAGTACATAGTGACTACGGTCACCGGTGTTTATGTATATTCCGGGATGGAACTTCCCTGGGCCTGAGAGCCATATATAGTACTGAGTGGACTTCTGTGGGAGAGCTGTGAGCATTATGTGCATATCCATACTTGTTTCATAGCATATGTTTTATGATGGCATGTAGAGTATACTGGCATGCTTGGCATATTTTCTCATCCTGATAAATTGTTAACATGTCTAAATTCTGCATAATATTTATTGTAACGAAATTGAGGTTTTGTCGGTCACTACCTCTCAGCCCATAGTTTGGGTTCGCTACTTTTGAGTTGGTGTACTCACGTTACCCCCTGCACCTTGTGTGCAGATCCAGGTACATCGGGACCCGGTAGCGGATTTTGAGCAATAGTCAAAGTTTTTAGTGGAGTTGTTGAGATAGCAACTGACGATCGCGACCTCGCCTTCTCTTTCTTTATTCCACCTATTGCATTTATGTTGAGACAATGTTGTCCATTTCTCCTTTTCTTTGCTTATGTTTTAGTAGCTCATGACTGAGTGACACCGGATCCGGGGATTGGAGGTTTAAATTTAGTTTTTCAAATATTTTTTTTAAATTTCAGATTCTTAGTTTTATTAATAAATTCATTTAAAAATCACATTTTTACTGGGAATTGAATTTAGCTTACTTAAATAAGGAGGCTTGCCTGGTTTCACGACAGGCGCCATCACGACTCCGGAATTGGGTCGTGATAACCTCTCTGAGGTTAGACGGGCGAATTACTGAGTACACGTTGTTTTTGTACTCATGCTACACTTGCTGTGTATTTTATTGCACAGGTACTTTCATAACAATGTGGAGGATTCGGAGACTTAGGCAAGCTGCATCATCCGGAGGCGATCCGTAGCTGACACAGTCTCCTTCATACTGTATTTATTCATTTTAAATTTCCTTGTCCAGTTTTATTTCGGGCAGGCTTTGTTATGATTGTATAAATTCTTAGAAATTGCTCATGTACTTGTGACACCGGGTTCTGAGATATGTATTGGGATATAATGGTTTAAGTGACATCTTTAGATAACTATTTTTAAATAACAGAATTTTATTTGCTGTCGTATTTAATTTACAAAAGTTTATTTATTTGATTATGAAATGCAAGGAAAGGTAACAGTTTCAAAAATGTTAAAACATGAATGTATTTCAACTAATTAAGGATTTGGCTTGCCTGATAGTGGTGTCCGGCACCATCATGACCTATGGATTTTGGGTCGTGACAACATGGTATCAGAGCGCTAGGTTCCCGTAGGTCTCACGAGTCATGAGCAAGTCTACTAGTGTCTTGCGGATTGGTACGGAGATGTCTGTACTTATCATCGAGAGGCTACAAGACTGTTAGGAGTACTTCCCTTCTTGATTCCTCATCNTGTGAACATGTTAGAAATCATGTTAAGTGTAAATGCTAGGCTTCATGCCGAAAATGCTGAGACCCGAGTGGTCGTATATTGCTGTCTCATGTTGCGATTATTTGATGTCATATACTCAGTCCTGTTATAGCATATCATTTCATGTCTCTGTCTCACTATTGTTAATTACATGCATACTTATCATTGTTTCAGGCTGATTAAGGCATTTGTGATCCATGTGAGTGAGACTGAAGAGTAATGACTGATAGAGGCTGAGAGCCTGTTATTGAGACAGTTATGAGAATGGACTACACACTGCAGTTATATTTAAATCATTCCTTCGTTGGCTTGATATGGAACTTGGGCCACTAGGGCCCCTCCGGAGTCTTTACACCCTCAGTGAGCGAAAATATTGAGGGATGGATCTTCCCTGGGCATGGATCTTGTCCAAAGTGATGAGGGATGGATTTTACCTAGGCATGGATCTTGTCCGAAGCTGATGTTATGCGAGGGATGGATCTTCCCTGGATATGGAAATTGTTCAAGTGTTGTATTCCGGAGATGGATCTTCTCCGTGGGGGCTGGACTGGACTTTTTCCTCAGTACATAGTGACTACGGTCACCAGTGTTTATGCATATTCCGGGATGGAACTTCCTTGGGCCTGAGAGCCATATATAGTACTGAGTGTTCTTCTGTGGGAGAGCTGTGAGCATTATGTGCATATCCATACTTGTTTCATAGCATATTTTTTATGATGGCATGTAGAGTATACTGGCATACTTGGCATATTTTCTCATCCTGATAAATTGTTAACATGTCTAAATTCTGCATAATATTTATTGTAACAAAATTGAGGTTTTGTCTGTCACTACCTCTCAGCCCATAGTTTGGGTTCGCTACTTCTGAGTTGGTGTACTCACGTTACCCCCCTTGTGTGCAGATCCAGGTACATTGGGACCCGGTAGCAGATTTTGAGCAATAGTCAGAGTTTCTAGTGGAGTTGTTGAGATAGCAACTAACGATCGCGACCTCGCCTTCTCTTTCTTTATTCCACCTATTGCATTTATGTTGAGACAATGTTGTCCATTTCTCCTTTTCTTTGCTTATGTTTTAGTAGCTCATGACTGAGTGACACCGGATCCGGGGATTGGAGGTTTAAATTTAGTTTTTCAAATATTTTTTTTAAATTTCAGATTCTTAGTTTTATTAATAAATTCATTTAAAAATCACATTTTTACTGGGAATTGAATTTAGCTTACTTAAATAAGGAGGCTTGCCTGGTTTCACGACAGGCGCCATCACGACTCCGGAATTGGGTCGTGATAACCTCTCTGAGGTTAGACGGGCGAATTACTGAGTACACGTTGTTTTTGTACTCATGCTACACTTGCTGTGTATTTTATTGCACAGGTACTTTCATAACAATGTGGAGGATTCGGAGACTTAGGCAAGCTGCATCATCCGGAGGCGATCCGTAGCTGACACAGTCTCCTTCATACTGTATTTATTCATTTTAAATTTCCTTGTCCAGTTTTATTTCGGGCAGGCTTTGTTATGATTGTATAAATTCTTAGAAATTGCTCATGTACTTGTGACACCGGGTTCTGAGATATGTATTGGGATATAATGGTTTAAGTGACATCTTTAGATAACTATTTTTAAATAACAGAATTTTATTTGCTGTCGTATTTAATTTACAAAAGTTTATTTATTTGATTATGAAATGCAAGGAAAGGTAACAGTTTCAAAAATGTTAAAACATGAATGTATTTCAACTAATTAAGGATTTGGCTTGCCTGATAGTGGTGTCCGGCACCATCATGACCTATGGATTTTGGGTCGTGACAACATGGTATCAGAGCGCTAGGTTCCCGTAGGTCTCACGAGTCATGAGCAAGTCTACTAGTGTCTTGCGGATTGGTACGGAGATGTCTGTACTTATCATCGAGAGGCTACAAGACTGTTAGGAGTACTTCCCTTCTTGATTCCTCATCGTGCGAGTTGATTCTTTTGAGGCTTATGCCTATGTTCATTCCTACTCAATCTTACATGTCGCGAAGCGCTTGCTATGGATCGGGAACTTGAGGAATGGAAATGGTGTTGTGAATGTAATTCGAGATGCTTACATATGTAAATGGTCGTGGTTGTTGTTATGGCCCTACAAAAGGGTAATATGTTGTTTCAGCTTAGTCGATGTATTTCTGGTAGCCTTAAGGTTGTGCTCGGGTAGCGATGAGGTTTGCAATTGATTGTAGCGCGGTGTCGAGATGATGATAAGAACGTTTCCTGTATGTTGAGGGTGATGAATGGTTTGAAGGGAGGTCTTCTCAGAGTGTGATTTCGAGATTTCGGTGTATTAGTTCCGGTAGAGGAAAGGCATTTGGGTTATGAATGGTCCGGTTGGGGTTGATAAAGTAGTAAGACTTGGTGTCTTCAATTGAGGTGGGATATGCACTTGTGACGTGTAGTCGTTGTCATTGATGGAATGGAATGTGTTAAGTTTGGCAGTTCTATGTTTTCTTCGGTTTCGTGGGGTCCGAGTATTGAGAAGGAGTATTGAAGAAAGCGGTTGGCAGAGATCGTGTGGTGGGGTGGTTCAGTACCGGGTAAGGGTTAGTAATGAAGGCAACTAGAGAAAGATGATCTTCGGAGAGCTTGAAGTTGTGGTGATCTGCTTGTTTGAGAGCTACATAGAATGGTCCTGAAGTGAGGCTAAGCGGTGGTTCCATCTCTAGGAGGCTAGGTGTAAGAAGTGGAAGTCGAGCAGTCGCAAAGTGGGGGAGCGGCAGCATAGCTTGGAATTTGAAGATATTATCGCACATTTAATGGATGTCCATGAGGAGCGGATGGACTAGTAAAGTTGGTAAATGAAGCAGGGCATAGGATAGGGTATTGAAGTCGTAGAGAGCGTGCATTTCAGCCTCGTTGGGAGGTGTCCGCGAGTGATTTCCACAGGTGGGTTATCTTCTATGAATAGGTTAGCGATGGCGGGATTGGCATGTTTCGGTGAAGGGAGTGGCTATTCAGTCGGAGGCGGAATGTGTGAATGATGCTAGAGAATTTGTGTATTTAGGGAGTGCTAGCAAGAAGATTTGGAAGAATTGGACGGATTGGTTGAGCAAGGTCCTGTTATCAAAGGAGGAAGGATCTCAGTAGGGTCTAGAGTGGTGCAAGGAGTAGCTTCGGGTTAAATGGGGGAGTCCCACCATCTACAATTGGGTTGTAGGATTGTCTTTGCATGGGGTTGAGGATTTTTGGCATGTTGGCAAGTTATTTCAGCTAAGAAAAAAAGGAGTAAAATGGTAATTGTGTGTGGGATTTGACGAATATGTGCAAAAGTTAGCCCTGTCGGATCAGGATTAGGCTTTGGAAGATTCAGAATTTATGCTTAAGGCATGGGCGAGTTGTAAGGATAGTGACTCAGTCACGTGTTTCATTGAAAAAGGTGTTCTTGTGCTAGGAGAGCCTTGGAGTTGAGTGTATTCGGGGCCAGTCAGAGTGGGTGACTCTTACTAGCGGTCCTAGTGAGCTCAAAGGTCAAGAAGGTGGCGTTTAAGGATTTCAGGCAGCAATAGGATCGAGAATCGATCTTTTGCAGAGTGATCTCTGAGAAAAAAATGAGGATGGTTGGAATGTTCTATGATATGTTTCAGCATGTAAGATAATATTGGAGGAGTGAGAGAAATAAACTCCGAATTGAAGAAAAGATTATCAGAAGGGTATGAGACGGGTTGCGGGATTTAGGCAGCATAGTCTCATGAATCAAGGTCACTCGGGATGAGTGAGGGTTGAGTTTTCTATGGGTTGAGTGAAGTTGTTATTGTTCCTGAGGTAATTAATGATGATTAAAAGAAGATAGATTGATTAGCCATGGTTGAAATTGCGCATTTGCAGCAATGATTGGATCCTTTGATGTGATTTGGTTATGCATGAGGTTGGTGCCAGTGTGTGCGGAGCTTGTCGGCCGTCGTAGCGGATCTCATGTGGGAAAATTTGAGTGCTATGGCCTGTCAGGTGTAGGCGGACTCCGGAAGGGTTATGGTGGTATAGGCTACTATTTAAGAATTTGCATGATTGGGTGATAATGAGAATTCACTCGTGTGTTGAGATGGTACCCTTGAATTGAGTTAAGTAAAAGGTTTATATATGATGAAGTGTTCGCCTTATTGGTAGTTCAGAAGTTATGATGGAATTCTTGCGCTAACCCATGTTGGTTTATTAAGTGCGGGAAGCAGTATGTAACTGGGAGTAAGAATCGAGATTTAGGTCCGATGTTTATAAGGATATCATGAGCTCGGGAGAGCAAGACAAAGTGATTTGAAAGTTCAGAGTAAGTTGATGTTATCTTCAGTGTCACCCGAGATTGATATTCAGTGAAAGAGGCTTTGTACCCTGGTCATGGGTTCTTGATGTGTTTTTCGGACTTAGTGTGGGCGGTGTTATGGATGGGCAGACTTGTTGCCTTGTGTGGAAGGTCGTGGGAGCATGACCGCGAAAAGATTGCATAAAGTGTGACATGTAGTCACTTGATGGAATTCAGATTTGGACAGAGTATAAAGAAGTGCATTATTGCTTAATTGAGAATTTACGCCTGGAGGGCGTTCGGTTAAGTTGATTATGGATTATGGGGTGTTAGTCCCAGTGATGATGGTTGTTCTCGTCTATTATGAGAAAAGGTGTGTTAATATGGACTCAGGAAAAAGCTAATAGCTAAGTTTGTTGCGAGCAAGGTGGCTCGATGTTTGTGGATGGATTTAAATATGATTATGGGCTCCATACGAGCCAGGCATATCCCTTTCAGTGGAGCTCCTTTCACGGAAAGATATTAGAACAGCCGGTGTTATTCCGTCTTCGTCGAATTTATGTGTTATTGTGATTGTGCCGTACGAGTTGCGAAACGGCTTTGATAATTTCTTATGTGTTGAGGTCCCGCGTAGAGGGGACATTATGTGAGCAGGATAGCTCTTGAGACCCAGAGTATATATATATATATATATATCGCACCTCAATTGTGCTTGAGTTTTGTAGCCTATGGCTTTATCAGTCTCCCTAGGATGGTATTATGCACTTAGCGTGCCCGTGATCAATATTCAGTAATTCGTAATAGTGAGAAAATCAGCTCCGTATATATATCTTCTTATGTTAATTTTATGTGTGGATTGGGTGGCACGTTGCCACGGGTATGTTTTTTGGATCGAGTTGCACACCGCAACAGTGTGATGATGAGAAGGGTTAATATGTATTTATTTTCTTGTGATTTATTTCCTATCTTCTGGTAAGAATTCGTATTAGTTGCGTGAGCTGAATAGTTCCGTCCTGAGTCATTTCTTACTATCATGTTTGAGTTATGACCTATTGGGCGATGTGGTATCATGTGAGGCTGTTGGTCATGTTCAGAATGGTTTGTTGTCTGGGCAGTTCGTACTGGGTGAGACAATATTATCGGACCAGGTATCGGTACGATAAGATTATGTGAAGTGTATATTAAAGAACAAATACCATCATTCAAGTTCATAATGAAAGTGACGATTCTAGTCAAGATGAGGTATTCAAGGATTTGTTACCTCTACAGTTGAGTATGAATTTCTGCACATTTCCTCCATTGTGGTGGTATCGTCAATATTTTAGCAGGGTGTATTTATATTTGTTATGAGGTACGTTGGGAGCATCAGATTCGTGGACCTTGGTTATTAAGGTTCAGGGAGCGTCATTGTGGTCAGACGATGAGTTATGCGGTGCATGGTGCCGATTCAGCAAGGGTATGCAGTTATGATCTAGTGTATCGTGTGCTAGTTGATGCAATGCTTATATATATTGAAACTAGGCCTGCCTAGAGAAATTTCAGGTGTTTAAATGAATTCTGAGCTTATTATATGGATAAACAAGGAATCTCCAGATTTGATCAAGCTATTGTGCTCGACTGGGTTGTGGTAGCACGGGCAGGTGCTCGAGATGTTAAACAGTAATTTCAGGTAACTCCAGAGCAGTTCTTAGAACGTTCGAGGATGAACGTCGGTTTAAGTGGGGGAGAATGTAATGACCCGACCGGTCGTTTTGAGTTCTAGCACGTCGGTCAGTGGGTTGAAGTCGTGAGTAGCTCCATATCATGTATTATGACCCGTGGGCATGGTCGGAATTGAATTCCACGAAGCTTAGAATTGATTTGGAATTTATTTTAGAAGCCTTAAGTTGGAAAAATCAACAAAGATTGGAATTTTGAGTAAACGATCTCCGAATAAGGATTTGAAGGTTCCATCAGGTTCGTATGATGATTTCGGACTTGCGTGTATGTCCGAATCGGGTTTTGGATAACCCGGGAGCGTTTCAGCGTATATTATGGAAGTTAGCATTTTAGGAGGATTTCATGAATTTGGGCTTGAAGTGCATATCAGTGAGGTTGATGTCCGTTTGGGATTCTGAGTCTGGGAATAGCTCCGTGTGGTGATTCTGGAATTAGGAGCGTGATCGAAAGTGAATTTGGATGTCCGTAGGTCATTTTGGAGTCATTTGGCTAAAGAGAGAAATTTGAAGGTTTTTGGGAAAATTCAGCCGGAAGTAGCACTTTTGATATCCAGGTCGTAATGCAATTCCGGAAGTTGGGGCAGGTCCGTAATGTTGAATATGACTTGTGTGCAAAATTTGAGGCCAATCGGACGTGATTTGATAGGTTTCGGCATCAGATGTAGAAGTTTGAAATTCTAAGTTCTTAAAGAATTGGATTTGAGTGCGATTTATGATTTCGGCATTGTTTGATGTGATTTGAGGCTTCGAGAAAGTCCGTGTTATGTTTTGGGATAGGATGGTATGATTGGACGGGGTCTCGGGGGCCTCGGGTGGATTCCGGGTGGTTAATGGATCAAAGTTGAAGTTGGAAAAAGGGCTGAAGATGCTGTCATCTGGTGTAACCACACCTGCGAGGCTTTGACCGCAGGTGCAGCTTGGGCGCTGCAGGTGCGAGAGTGGGTAGCCATGGTTGGGGACCATAGGTGTGATTGATTTTCCGCACCTGCGAAGCCGCATGTGCGGACAGTGGGGCGCAGGTGTGATTTGGGCTGAAGTTGAGGAAAACCGCAGGTGCGGGAGAGTTGGTCGCACCTGCGGGATCGCAGGTGTGGAGGAAGGACCGCAGGTTCGAAAATCGACCTGGGAAGAATGTTTTAAAACAAGAAATTTGGTTCATTGTCTTCATTTTTCTCATGGCTTTGGCTATCTGGGAGGTTGCAAGAGAAGATTCCTTCATGCATTGTAAAGGTAAGTAAATTCCTCCCGTTTGTAAGTTAAATACGAGATTATATGCATGGATTAGGCATGGACTTTGGTAGGAAATTGGGGTTTTTGAAGAAAACCTAAAATATGTAAATTTGGATTTTAGCCACGAATTGAGCATGAATAATTGAGTAAATTATATATTTGAGTTAGTAAGGCTATGGGTAGAATGTATCTTCGAGAAATTTCGAATTTCCAGGAACGTGGGCTCGAGGGAATTTTGATCATTTCTCCGAGCGGGGTTGGGAAAGTATGAAATCTGAATTTGTTGTGGGTATTTGAATGAATTTTCATTGCTTTGTCATTTATGTTTCGGAGCGTTATGCGTCCATTGGAATCATCGGAAGGGCTTGGAAGCCGGTGTTGGAATTTCGGACCGAGGTAAGTCTCCTTTCTAACTTTGTGAGGGGGAATCGTCCCCCTAGGTGAATTAATTCAGTACATGCTATTATCTTCGGGGGCTACGTACGCACGAGGTGATGGGAGTCCGTGCGTAGCTACTATTATGCCATGTTCGGGTAGCCTAGGACCCACTAGCATGCTTTATGTGTGTACCTGTAACCCTGCCTGTAATATTAAACTACTGATATGACCGAAACGTAATTGAATGTTTAAAAGAAAGCTAGAGTTCATATTGTTAACATTATAAAAAGAGAATTGTTTCCGCTATGAATATATGTGTACCTGGACTGGGTTGTATCATCTAGTAGCACTAAACTTGACAAATGAGTTTCAAAAACAAAGATTTCAAAACCTGTGTTTCATTTAATAAAGATTTTACCACTTTCCTGAGAAAAACTGTTTTCTTGACGAAATACGAATTTATTACGTGGATATGTGTAACTTTGGGTACCTGAGTCGCTTGAGTGATTCGCGAGCAGGAAGATCCTATATTTGTGTATGTATTCATATGAGTTCCCGAGTCGCATGTATGATTCCGAGCAGGCTAGCCGTATTATGTTAACCGCGTCGCATGACCGATTCGCGAACGGGCCAGATAGATGCATCTATGGTTCGAGCCGGTCGACCCTTCGACAGTGCACAATTTATTATTGTTGGTCTGCGTCGTTTGACCCTCGGCATTGCCTGCGCATTATATTTGCTGCGTAGTTGCTATGACATTTTCCTAATTACTGGCCTGAAATGTTAAATTGTCAAATGAAATGACAAAGATTTAAAGTTATTAAAAATTCTTTTGGAAGAAGTTTTTCCTTGCGTTGATTTCTTATTATTTGATTTAATCACCATGTTTATTAATTGTTAATATGACGAAGATATGAAGCGTTAAATGTGAACGGAGTTGTAAGGTATTTAAATCCTGTTTTATAAATTGGCTATGATGAACCATGCTTAATGTCACTCTTGAATATTTTAAATGGAACTTTAGTAACTGTCTAATGAAAGTTAGCACTCCTTTCTAACTTTGTGAGGGTCGGAATTGAATTCCAGGAAGTTTAGAATTGATTTGGAAAGAAAATTCTCAGTTAGAAGCCTTAAGTTGGAAAAATCAACAAAGATTGGAGTTTTGAGTAAACGATCTCCGAATAAGGATTTGAAGGTTCTAGCGGGTTCGTATGATGACTTCGGACTTGCCTGTATGTCCGGGTCGGGTTTTGGATAACCCGGCAGCGTTTCAGCGTTTATGGAAGTTAGCATTTTAGGAGGATTTCATGAATTTGGGCTTGAAGTGCATATCAGTGAGGTTGATGTCTGTTTGGGATTCCGAGTCTGGGAATAGCTTCGTGTGGTGATTCTGGAATTAGGAGCGCGATCGGAAGTGAATTTGGATGTCCTTAGGTCATTTTGGAGTCATTTGGCTAGAGAGAGAAATTTGAATTTTTGGGAAAATCCGGCCGGAAGTGGAACTTTTGATATCGAGGTCGGGATGCGATTCCAAAAGTTGGAGAAAGTTCGTAATGTTGAGTATGACTTGTACGCAAAATTTGAGGTCAATCGGACGTGATTTGATAGATTTTGGTATTGGATGTAGAAGTTTGAAATTCTAAGTTCTTAAAGAATTGGATTTGAGTGCGATTCGTGATTTCGGCGTTGTTTGATGTGATTTGAGGCTTCGAGCAAGTCCGTGTTATGTTTTGGGATAGGATGGTATGATTGGACAGGGTCTCGGGGGCCTCGGGTGGATTCCGGGTGGTTAACAGATCTAAGTTGAAGTTGGAAAAAGGGCTGAAGCTACTGTCATCTGGTGTAACCGCACCTGCGAGGCTTTGACCGCAGGTGTGGAGCCGCAGGTGCAGCTTGGGCGCCGCAGGTGCGAGAGTGGGTAGGCTTGGTTGGGGACCGCAGGTGCGATGGATTTTCCGCACCTTTGAAGCCGCATGTGCGGACAGTGGGGCGCATGAGCGATTTAGGCTGAAGTTGAGGAAATCCGCAGGTGCGGGAGATTTGGTCGCACCTGCGGGATCGCAGGTGCAGAGGAAGGACCGCAGGCCCAGAAATCGACCTGGGCAGAATGTTTTAAAACAAGAAATTTGGTTCATTGGCTCCATTTTTCTCATGGCTTAGGCGATTTCGGGAGGCTTCAAGAGAGGATTCCTTCATGCATTGTCAAGGTAAGTAAATTCCTCCCGTTTGTATGTTAAATACGAGATTATATGCATGGATTAGGCATGGAAATTTGTAGGAAATTGGGGTTTTTGAAAAAAAACCTAGAAAATGTAAATTTTGATTTTAGCCACGAAATGAGCATGAATATTTGGGTAAATTATATATTTGAGTTAGTAAGGTTATGGGTGGAATGTATCTTCGAGAAATTTCGGATTTTCGGACCGTGGGCCCGAGGGAATTTTGATCATTTCTCCAAGCGGGGTTGGGAAAGTATATAATCTGAATCTGTTGTGAGTATTAGGATGAATTTTCTTTGCTTTGTAACTTATGTGGTAGTTTCGGAGCGTTATGCGTCCGTTAGAGTCATCGGAAGGGCTTAGAAGCCGGTGTTGGAATTTCAGAGTGAAGTAAGTCTCCTTTCTAACTTTGTGAGGGGGAATCGTCCCCCTAGGTGAATTAATTCAGTACATGCTATTATCTTCGGGGGCTATGTACGCATGAGGTGACGGGAGTCCGGGCATAGCTACTATTATGCGATGTTC
The DNA here is from genome assembly GCA_005239525.1 of Nicotiana knightiana. NCBI lineage: Eukaryota > Viridiplantae > Streptophyta > Magnoliopsida > Solanales > Solanaceae > Nicotiana > Nicotiana knightiana. Next base: position 1,974 of record ML400200.1, on the reverse strand, counting down.
GGGTAGCGTAGGACCCACTAGCATGCTTTATGTGTGTACCTGTAACCCTACCTGTAATATTAAACTGCTGATATGACCAAAACGTAATTGAATGTTTAAAAGAAAGCTAGAGTTCATATTGTTAACCTTCTAAAAAGAGAATTGTTTCCGCTATGAATATATGAGTACCTGGACTGGGTTGTATCATGGAGTAGCACTAAACTTGTCAAATGAGTTTAAAAAACAAAGATTTCAAAACATGTATTTCATGTTTCTTTTAATAAAGATTTTACCACTTTCCTGAGAAAAACTATTTTCTTGATGAAATACGAATTTATTACGTGGATATCTGTAACTTTGGGTACATGAGTCACTTGAGTGATTCGCAAGCAGGAAGACCCTGTATTTGTGTATGTACTCATATGAGCACCTGAGTCGCATGTATGATTTGCGAGCAGACTAGCCGTATTATGTTAGCATGACCGATTCGCAAGCGGGGCAGATAGATGCATCTAGGGTTCGAGCCGGTTGACCCCTCGACAGTGCACAGTTTATTATTGTTGTTCCGCGTCATTCGACCCTCGGCATTGCCTGCGGATGATATTTGCTGCGTAGTTTCTATGACATTTACCGGATTACTAGCCTGAAATGTTAAATTGTCAACTGAAATGACAAAGATTTAAAGTTATTTAAAAGACTTTTGGAAGAAGATGTTCCTTCCGTTGATTTTTTTGATTAAATCACCATGTTAATTAATTGTTAATATGACGAAGATATGAAGCGTTAAATGTGAACGGAGTTGTAAGATATTTAAATCCTGTTTTATAAATTGCCTATGATGAACCATGCTTAATGTCACTCTTGAATATTTTAAATGGACCTTTAGTAAGTGCCTAAGTTGACCTCTCGTCACTATTTCTCTGAGGTTAGGCGGGCGACTTACTGAGTACACATTATTTTTGTACTCATGCTACACTTGCTCTGCATTTTATTGCACAGGTACTTTCATAGCAATGTGGAGGATACAGAGACTTAGGTGAGCTGTATCATCCGGAGGCGATCTGCAACTGACAGAGTCTCATTCATACTGTATTTATTCATTTTAAATTTCCTTGTCCAATTGTATTTCGGGCAGGCTTTGTAATGATTGTATAAATTTTTAAAAATTGCTCATGTACTTGTGACACCGGGTTCTGGGATATGTATTGGGATATAATGGTTTAAGTGAAATCTTTAGATCACTGTTTTTAAATAACAGAATTTTATTTGTTGTCATATTTAATTTACGAAAGTTTATTTATATGATTATGAAATGCAGGGAAAGGTAACAGTTTCGAAAATGTTAAAACATGAATGTATTTCAACTAATTAAGGATTTGGCTTGCCTGACAGTGGTGTCTGGCTCCATCACAACCTATGGATTTTGGGTCGTGACACTAACCAAGAAAAAATAATTGAATTACAGTTGATTAAAAAAATTTATGAAGAGGCTAATAAACCTTCTCCATAATTAAAGAAGTCGAACCAATTAATAATAGATCATTGAATTAGAAATAATTTAAAATATCTTTGAAGAGACTAAACCTTCTCCATAAAGAACTCCACCCAATAAAATAAATAACTGAATTAAAAATATTTTAATTAACAAGTGTGTGAAAAGTCTATATCTTCTTCATCAAGAACTCTAACCTAAAAGAAATGTTAAAAAATACTAAAAGAAATAGGTGAAATATTTAAAAAGATTAAAACTGAAATTGTGAAGACTAAATTATACCTTCTACATATAAAGCATAAGAATTGTCTTCAGATAAAATCAAAATCACAAATCTAGAATATACAACCTATTCTTGATTTTAGGAACACTACTAGAATTCCGGCAAAAAGCGACCAAAAATTTGCGACCAAAATTTGTCTATAAAAAAAAACGACCAATGGTCGCTAAATTGGATAAAATAATAAAAAAAAATTTTAAATAATTTAGCGACCACAGTTGGT